>JBCNJP010010279.1:0-23115 GCA_039602395.1 Deinandra increscens subsp. villosa | reverse complement strand
GGTTGGTCCGCCCGTGTATCTTCATCAGCATTCTGGTCCGCTAATCTGGTCCGCGTAGGCAATCTTCATATTTTTGATCCGTGGCAGTTTCAGCGTATCATCTGATCCGCGGCAGTTATTTCAGCGTTTCATCTGGTCCGCCGTACGAAATCTGGTCCGCTGGACGAAATCTGATCCGGATTTGGTCCGTAGGTACAAGTCTGATCCGCTGGTAATATTTTGGTCCGCCGATTTGTTTTGGTCCGCTGACAGAATAGAGACCTTCAATAAAACTGACGTAACTTGCAAACCGTTTGGAGTTACGGAACCCAATAACAGTCAAAACGTTCGTTTTTCCGAGATCTACATAAGTACTCCCCTAAAAGGTTTGTACCCCCCAGTTTGAGCCCCAAAATCCGCTTGGAAGACCCTCGTTTTTGAGTTTAGAGTTTTGGAGTTTAAGGTTTAACATCAAAATGAGTGATTTCTATGCAATGACTGCTGCTCAAACATCGGTTCAAGCCATGTTGAACTATGATATCGAGATAGGAACAACTCAAAAAGTTCCTAAATTGCTAAGGCTTGAAGATTATCACAATTGGAGAAGTCGGTTTGAATCTTACATTTATTCGCAAGATATTGAGAGTTGGATTCCAATTGAGAAAGAATATGAATATCCGATGATAAGTCCCAACAAACCAAAGATGATTACTAGTTTCGTGAATTGGTTCAAGAAAAGGAAGGGTTAATGGTTGAGAGAACACTGAAGGAAACATAATTAGAAAGTTTCAAGAAGAAAGTTGAAAATTCTGATAAGATTTGCAAGATAAATGAGAAATTGATCGTCGAAAAGAATGTTTTGAAGGAAGACTTGATGGCAGTTTAAGATAAATTGAATAAGTTCATTAGTGACGATAAAGAACAAATTTTGAAGTTGCAAAGTGAGAATGAAGAGTTGGTTAAAAATGTTGAGAAATGGGAAAGTGAAGCAAAAGATGCGATTAATGATTTTGATAATTTGTTTGAGAAATCAACTGCAAGAGTAGATTCGCTGAAGAAAGCTTATGATGATCTCAAGAAAGAGTTTGATGAAATTACTGCTAAGGAAAATGATCATCAAATGGAACATTCAATATTACTTGATAAAGTCACAACTTTGACACATGACAATCAGTTGTTGAAACAAAATATTGAGATTCATGAAGGCCGTGTCAAGAAAATTACTCAAGAAGTGTGTCATGCCCATGATCAGATGCGACAGGAAAAGTTTCGGTTTAATACAGCTTCAGAGCAATTAATTGATTCTGAAAAGCATTGGGTGAAGCTCAAAAGAAAATATCTGATTTGAATGTTGAGGTGCTGGATCTTAAGAGGCAGTTGAATAATTTGAAGAATTCACATTCTTTTACCAGTTACTTATGCAAAGACGAGAATTTCAAAAAGGTTTTTGGAAGCGAGGAGTATAATCAGATTCCGCATCCAGTTATTGAATCTGATGCTCTTGCTGATATTCAAGTTTCTGGCATAACTGGTGATTATTCTGAATTTGTTGCTAAGAAGTCTGAATTGAAGAAATCACAAAAATCAAAGATGAAAGAGGTGAGTTTGGTTGATACATTCCCAACCAAGTTTGTTTCGGGTGGTTTTATTTCAGAAAAGGGAGTTGATACTGTTGGAAAAGAAGTGGAGAAGGATGAAAAGCAGTTGCATGAAGAAAAGTTTGCTGCTAAGCTGGTTGAAGCTAACAAACTAAAGGATATTAAAGCTTCTTTTAATCAAGCTGCTAAAGCGGGTTCTTCATGTTCTGAAGTCGATTTAACTACGCTACCGGGTTACAAACGTTGTGGTTTGGGTAGTGAAGGTAAGAAGGTTGCAAAGAATATCAAGAAAAATATGCCCAAGAAAGCTCTAAAAGTAAAGAAAGACACAAGCTTGGAACAAATTTATTATTTGGCTCAAGTCTTCATGTCTATAATGGAAAAGGGGTTCGGAGGAAAGATCCAAAAGAAGGCTTCATCTACAAGCTCTTCTGGTGAAGATCAAACAGTGAAAGTTTCATCATCATCTGGATCAAATTCCACACCTCGGAGCCCTACATCAAAATGGGTACATTCTAACCGATTTCAAATTTTTGATGATATTTCTGATGTTTCTGAGCCCTTTGAGAGGTGTTCATCAGTTCAGGACAAATCACATTCTCAAAGATCTTATCGTGTGTGCTATCAGTGTCGCCGAAAGGGACACATGGCACAGGATTGTCCTGAAACTGGTAAAAGATCATTTTCAAACAAATCTGCCACTTTTATCGATAAATCAGGCAGAATTTTTACTGAGTCAACACCATTCAAATCAAAATCTAAAACGAAACAATTTTTCAAATTTGATTCAAGTGTTGGTGGTTCATCATGTGATGATGACTCAGTTAAAAATGAAAAAGCAAAAATGCAGTGGCGACCTAAGATGGTCAGCAAGGCTGCAAATGATTTTATAGAAGACACTGGTCGACCAGAAGCTGTGTGCTTCGGGTCATTTGCGTACTAATCTTTAAAAACCAGTGTGCAGGTATTCCTAGAAGACCCGTTGGTGATTGCAAAGTTGCTGATGGAGGAGTATTCTACGTTTTTAACTTAAATTGAATGATTAATTTTTTTTCAAAACTGAAAGATTTTTTAAAAGCTTAACCTGAAAAGGTATCAGTATCGATTGGTCAATTTTCTTTCTTTAATGCATTTTGTTTGTAGTTTAGGGGGAGAAAATTGAAAACCAAAAATAGCGTTTTTGTGTTTTTGTTTGTGTTAAAATGAAAATCCAAAAATAGAGTTTTCATTTTAAGGGGGAGAAAAAGGAAAAATACAAAAACATTGAAAAACAGAAAATAGAAAAACATTGAAAAATGAGAAATTGTATCCGACATAATTGGGAAATGATGGTACATTGGCTTACATGTCTGACTCGTGGATAAATTAGATGAAAAAGCCATAAGATCATTGCTCGATGTGCTTGGTAGGCTCGGCATTAAATCAGAAAGTATTCAGATGTGATATACATTAAAAACTAATGCTTGACCAAGTGGACAACATCTTGATGCATATCTCATGATATATCAAGAAAAGATATGTGAAAAAGAAAATGAGAAGTCACTGTGTATACATGTGTTCATTTTGCAAAGATTTAAACTTGTTTGATTTTATTTATTTTGTCAAATGATCGACTTTCTTTGCGTATCGAAAGATCGACCTGATTGTTGTTCGTTTGACGTTCTGCTTTATTTTCTTTGGTGTTTCGTATAACTCATCGGACTTTCTCTGCAACTTGTTTTTAAAGATCGAACTGATGAGTACCGACCTGATTGTTGATGGGTTATACAATTTCAACTTGTTTTTATTTTCTTATTTTGTTAAATCCGAGGCCTTATTTGCCGTTTCGAAAGATCGACCTTAAGGTAGACGATTTAACGTTCTTATTTCTTTTTGCATGGAACACAGTTGACTGATTCATGAATACAATCATTATGTGATTAAATCACAAATGAAATCACTAAGTGTGATATAAAAAGCAAAAACATATCTGAGTATGTCTGATAGTGTGGGGTACACTGGACAAAGCAAATCTAATCAATTCAATAACATATCCAGATGTTATGAGTATGATTGTGCCTGAGTTTAAGATTGACAAATTATACCAGTAATCGACATGACTTGTGTGCTGAAGTAATTGAAATTGAAGTGTTGTTCAGCATGTTATGTCCAATATGATCCCAAGTTGTGATCTTTCTCACAAAAGACAAAAATAGTGTCTGATTCTGTGTTGCATTTATGTTTCATATCTGAAAAATTCAAAAAGATTTTAGATGTGTGTTAGCATAAACTTAGAAAAATCCAAAAAGATTTTCGATGTGTTTTAATATAAAGTTTCAAAAAGACTAAAAGATTTTGTTTCTTATTTGTTTTCGACCGATCGATACATGATACAAAATTTAAAAATTCAAAACTATATCTTGGATTCTCGAAGAGAAGTTTTGCGCCAAGATTAAATTATTTTTTTAAAGAAAAGAAAGCTGCATTTCTGTCTTCTGAAATTGCAGGTTATCTGTGTGACAAGACTCAAGCATGGTGAAAAGGAGAGTATGTTATATCTTTCACAAGTGGATCTCGAAGTTCAAAGATTTTTTCAAGATTGATCCAGCCATGCAAGCTCTAATTCTGACAAGATTTCAAGTTGAAGATCAGGCGCAAAAATGCTGAAGATTGAAGACTGAAGTTTTGTTAGATAGATAGATAGCTAGATACACTACACGTTAAGGGGGGGGGGGTCTGTAGAAGCATATTCCTATGCTAACGTTGTGTCTCATGTATTGTATCTAGACAAGAGCGTCTGTGTGAGTTAGTGGCTTCATGCTGAGGTGTCCGGACCAAATGGTCCGCAGGCCATTTGGTACGGGAGTACCATTTGGTACGCTAGTGGTCCGCCAGCAGCATGTTAGTGACTATAAATAGTTCGTGTTAGGGAGAGCTAGTTAGAACTTCTGTCATTCTCTACATCTTAACTGTGTGAAACTGAGTGTGTCTCTCTCTCTCTAGACTTTGTGTAATCTCTTTGTGAATCAATAAAGCAAAGCTTTATTTACCTTCTTGTTGCTATCCAATTACCGAATCATGCAGTAGTAAGATCATATCGTGGTTCTACAATCTCACTGTCAGCAATTTCGCGATTACTAACAGGTCTTCTTGAAATACCTGCAAACACTAGAAAATAGTAAGTTCTTAAGACCCCGAACCTCATCCACAACGATGGTAGGTCGTCCAATGTCTTCTACAAAATCTATGTTGGCCGTAGAGACAACTTTCAGTCTCGATTCCTGTTTTGGTTTTATGATTTCTAGTGAACCATTGTCAACTGATGAGTGACAATCAGAACTACTACCCAACTTTTCCGAAGTAATCTTCTTTTTTCCAGAAAAAGTTAGTGTTGGGTATTGTTTCACTAAAAATAATGCCATTAAAATCAACATACATTGTATGTTTGGCATTTGATGATGAATTGTTAGTTGTGGTTGGACAATTATTTGCATAACGACCCTTCTTACGACAATCATAGCAAAGTCTTTTACCATTTGAATTAATTGAAATTTGTTTTCCAAACTGATTAGTGAAACGTTCATCATAAACTTTTGAAAACACATGTTTAGGTTTCTTTGGTTTTTAGAATTTTGGAAAACATTTAGGAGAATCATAAAAACCAGTATCATCTCTATAACCAAAGAATTTATCTCCATGATAAAACCTGTTCGATTTAGCAGAATGAAATGAATCTGAATTGTTACCACCTTGTGGTGTAGCATCAGATATACAAGAAGACTTTTTAGAAGAAAACTTTTCATCTGGTGAAGATACTTCTTCTTCCAACATTGTGGCTTCTTATCTGAAAACACCTTCTGCTTCTTTATCTTCTTTGCGTTGAATTCCTTCTTGTTAAAATCCTTAACCAACATTTCTTTTTTCTTTAAACCCCAAACCACCATTCTTTTGCTTGAATTTATCTTGAACAAAATTCGGTATCTCATGACCTTGTTTGGCAAGCTTTGTAAATTCAGACTTGATACCTTTCAGATCATTCTTCCCAGAAATCAAAGTATCACCGATCACGATCTCAGAAAACTTTGACACTTTCACATTTCTTGGATTTCCATTAAACACCTTTTCTTTTTCAAGAAATGTAGATTTGAAATCAAACTTCAACCCTTTGCAATAATCAACCACATTTTTATTCTTTTTAGATTTTGACTTGGTTTTCTTTCCTGAACTAGTATCAGCAAATTTTGAATAATCATGTTGTGCAATATCAGATGGTATAGATGGAATAGACATTTCAATATCCACAGGAGCATGACTTGCATCTTTACCATTCTCCTGACTCTTCTCCAACTTATACAAACAATTCAGGAATGTCGGTGAATTGTTGCAATTTTTCAATTTCCTTTGCAAATCAAAAATCTCAATATGTTGTTCAACTATTTTCGTAGTAGCTTCCATCAAGTCTTTCTGCGAAGCAATGCACTTGTCCGACAATCTGTTATGATCAATTTTATGACATTCTCTCAAGTGACACTCGTCCAGAACTTCTGCAGTAACTTTCTCAATATGTTTCTTATAATAGACAACATCTTGTTTCAAAATGTTATTTTGACTTTGAACCTCACCATTTTCATCACGCAACTTTATGAGTTCCTCCTGTAGGTGAATTATTCTATTAGCAGCTTCGACAGAAATTTTATGAATGTTTTCATATTTTTGTTGAAGAGGAGAACATTTTGCAAATAACGCATCAAAGTCTTCAATGACTTACTTTTCATTAGCTTTTGCTTTATTGAATTCTTCAATCAACATATTCTTCTCTTTCAACCATTCTTCCTTAATATGAGCAAATTCCAAACAATTCACACATGATGCAGGCACATCCTTTTGAATTTCGGCAGCTAAACTATCACAAACTTTATTTTTCCATTTCTCCACTTCTTTTGTCAGAAAAATATTCTCTTCAGACAACTTTCCCACCTTATTCGCTAACTCTTCAATTTTACCTTTAATATTCAAATCTTGATCAACTATTTCAACTGTTTTCTGAGAAAGTTTAGACATATGTTCCTCACACTGTGTCTTAACAAAATCCCATATCAGTTTTGCTTTTCGACACTTCCTGATTTGAGTTTTAAGAGTTATAGGCAAAGCTAACAGAAGAAGTGCAACAGCCTTTTCATTTTGATCATACGATTTCCTTTCTTCCTTTGAAAAATTATGAATCTTCTTAAAATCACCACCATAATAAGTTGGATACTGAAATTCATTCGTAACCGGTATCCACAAGTTTTTATCCAAATCAACAATATAAGCTCTAAAATATGTTGCCCAACCATGATAATCTTCAAAAGTTATCAACTTTGGTACAATCTGACGATGACGCTCAATGAACACCTCAATTTCATACATTTTGGAAATTGTGAAATTGGAAATCAAAACTTCAAACTTGAAAACGAAGGTCTTCCAAGTGGATTTTGGGTACCAAAAGTGTAGATCTTTCCGAGACGGTTGTTTTGGCTGGTATTGGGTTCCGTAACTCTTAACGATTCTCAAGTTACGTTAGTTTCCGTGAAACAACCCAAAAATCTACCTTTATCCGAACTGTGAACGAACTTTGTCCGAACTATTTCCGAACTTTACTTCAGTTGACCTTAGCCGAACCTTAGACGAACTCTATACGAATTGAATACACCCAAACTCCTTCCGAACATGGTCCGAACTTCTTCCGAACGTGGTACCAACTCTAGGTTTAGAGCGGTTATTTGGGCGAACCAGAGGTTCGGACGACGATTATTTGGCAGACTCACGAACTCGACCGAACTGAAGTTTTCGGTCAAAAAGCGCGATTTTGAACATATTTGTGCGATATTTTCAGTAGTCAACGTGGTTTTAGCAACAGAAATGTTTCAGAAATGAATTGCACTCGAAAAACTCAAAGATTGACTCGTTTTTATAGAAAAACACTCCGTTTTATCAAGAAAACGAACATGATCAAAGCAAACGCAATAGAGCAACCTTGATCAAAGCAAAGCCATCGTGAAAGTACCATATGCTTTCTTTTCAACTTGATATGCTTTCTTTTGTTCAGATGACATCTTTCTTTAAAATACTGGTTCCCCACTTTTATCCTTAGGATAAACATATTGATCAGTAAACGATAACCACATATCAATGTCATTTGTGTCCACATATGCTTCAAACCGTTTAACCCAACTATGATAATCTTCCAATTTGAGCAATTTAGGAACTTTCTGACCTGTTCCAATTTCGTTATCATAGTTCATCATAGTTTGCATTGTTGCTTGAACCGAATTTTGAATAACCACAAACGCTTGAAAATCGGACATTTTGTAAATTCTGATTAATGTTCACCCTAAAATTATCCCGAACCTATACAGTGTCGCCGAACTTTGTCTGAACCCTGTCCGAACTGAAATGAAAACGTCAAACCCTTGCCAAACTTGAGCTTCGGTGATCAACAAACCCTCGCCGAACTATGTACGAACCCTAACTTCGGAACCAACGAACGTTGACTGAACCTTATCCGAACTTCAACTTCGTACGAAAGCTGTCCGAACCCTATCCGAACCTGGAGTTCGGAGCGGTTACAAATCAGTTACGCCGAACCTCAGACGAACTCGAACACTCTAGACTCCATTTTCATGATTTTAAGTGTTTATGGACGAATTTTCGAACGGAAACTCAGATAAACTCCATAGAAATGATTTAGAAGAAGATTTTTTAGGAGAAATACACTCGAGATGATAAAATTAGTTCAAAAACTTGAAAAATTTCCAAAAAAAAACCCCCACTTTTTGACTTAAAACTCCGAAAACAATGATTTCCTATCAGTAGAATGAACCAAATGCGTGAGTGTATGATCGTCTACTCAATCATAATGAAATCAATGTAAAACGATAGTGAACACAAGATGTAAATACAATGAAGCTTGTATTAGACCACAGAGAGTTTACATAGAATGTCACAGAGAAGATTTTACCCAGAAGTCTACTGAATACAACACAAGACGATTATTTATACTAGCTAAACCACGACTTTCCGAACCTCAGGTTCGGACAAGGTTCACCCAGTCTGAACCTAGAGTTTGCCTGGGGTTCGGCCAGAACCAATCTTGCACATCTTGTCTTGTACTCGATACTTCACATGACGATCAGGAACTAGGTACTAACATAAAATATTAATGAAATTGCGAGTCAATTGCGGTTTTATTTTATTTAAAGTTGTAGTTAAATTTGTTATGTAATCTGTATATCATTTGATATTTGTACTATGCTTGAGTGATGGACACCGGGATGTTAATCATTTTTGTATTGTTATAAATAAAGACAATGGCAGGCAGAGGCAAAGGTCGTGGAATCAACCTCACTGTAGAAGAGCTCAACACTATTATAGGTCAGAGTGTAGCAAATAATTTGATAGCTCGTGCACAAGCAAACCCTAACATAGCGCAAGGTTGTTCTTACAAGACGTTCATGGAATGGAAGCCGCAAATGTTCAATGGTATAGAAGGACTCGTAGGACTACTTCGGTGGATAGAATAGACTGAGTCAGTTTTCAAGAGATGCAATTGTCCAGCCGAAAATCGTGTTAAGTATGCATCTGGAACATTGGAGGGAGTTGAAATTACGTGAGTAGTCGTAAAGAAATCAGTGTAAAATGATGAACACAAAAAGTAAATACAAAGAACTTGTATTAAGACAACAGAGAGTACACATGAAACACACACAGTTAATCTAAACAAGTAAGTCTAATTCTAAACAAGACAAACCTATTTATAGTTGAACATTAAAGTGCGAACACACCATCATCTGAACTGCCAATTCGGACAAGTTCATGTGCATCCAAACTGGCAGTTCGTGTCAGTTCGGACATGCACAATCTTGTATCTTTTATCTTGAATTTGATACTTCACATGATGACCAAGAATCATGCACCAAGATGAGTAGCTTTGACTTGGTGGAACTCGCAAGTTCAAGTGCTTGGTTTAGCAGCAGCGAATGCAATGCCATGGGCGGAGTTTACCAGAATGTTGATCGAGGAATATTGTCCTTTCATGGAGATTAAGAAACTGGAGGTTGAGTTTGCTAATCTGAAAATGGAAGGATCCGAGATTGAGGCGTACACATCACGCAAAAATGAATTGGCTTTGCTTTGTCCAACTTTGGCCGACCCGCCCGTATCGACGCATTGAGAGGTATATTGATGGTTTGGCATCGCAAATTCAGAGCTTGGTGACTTCAAGCAACCTGGGAAAAATTCGAGACATTATTCACTTAGCCCATAAGCTAACTGATCAGGCTGTGCAACAAGGAATCTTGCCTTGGCGTAAGGCATTGGCTGGTATGGTTGATAACAAGAGAAAGTGAGAAACTTATGGAGGGAATTGCAGTGGTTTGAATCAGAATCAGAATCGAAAAGCTGACGGTAACAACAAGAGTGGCCATGGAGATTAGAATTCTGGAAATTCATCGGGTGGCTATTAGGGGAGACAACCCAAGTGCAACAGGTGTGGCCAACATCATACTGGAAATTGTGTGATCAAATGCAACAAGTGTGGAAAACTGGGTCACAAAGCCGTTGACTGTCGAGTGAGAGTTAACAACCAAGGGGCTCAGAATAATGGAAACCAGAATCACCAGGGTAATCAATCTGGATGTTTTGAATGTGGAGTCATTGGTCATTTCAAGAAAGACTGCCCAAAGTTGAAAGGGAACGGGAATGGAAACAGAGGTAATCGAGGGAACGAGAATGGCAATGGTGGCAATGGAAATGGAGGAGCAGCTGGTAGAGCTTTTCTGATTGGAGCAGGAGAAGCTTGAAATGATGCCAACGTGGTAAATGGTAAGTTTTCCGTTAATGGCTATTTTGCTTCTGTATTGTTTGATACTGGCACCGAATAGGAGCTTTATTTCAAGTAAATTTAGCAAGCAGATTAACGCCATAGAAAGCCCATTAGAAGCTGAGTACGTGATAGAGCTCACGAATGGAAAACTGATTGAAATCCATAACATTTTCCAGAACTATATATTGGATTTGTCTGTCATCAAATGAGCGTTGATTTATTTCCAACAACTCTAGGAAGCTTTGACGTTATTATTAGCATAAAGTGGCTGTCCAAGCATCAGGATGAGATTGTATGCTAGGAGAAAGTGGTTAGAATTCCTCTTCCGGGTGGAAAAATTCTAAGGATTCGAGGAGAACGAAGTGGATCTGTTGTCGAGATCATTTCATTTCTTAAGGCGCAGAGGTGTTTGCGAAAAGGTCATGTAGCTATCCTAGCACACATCATTGAGAAACCAATGGAAGAACCATGTGTGGAGGATATTCCTGTTTTCCGTGATTTTCTTAACGTATTTCTTGAAGATTTGCCAGGTCTACCTCTACATAAACATATAGAATTCCAGATCAACTTAGCGCCAGGAGCATCGCCGATTGCTCGAGCACCTTAGCAATTATCCCCAAGTGAACTCCAAGAGCTGTATGCTCAGTTGCAGGATCTGCTAGAGAAAGTTTTTATTAGACCTAGTTCATCGCAATGGGGAGCGCTTGTTCTCTTTGTCAAGAAGAAAGACGATACGTTATGAATGTGTATCGATTACCGTGAATTGAACAAGGTTAGTGTGGAAGGATCGGTGTCCTCTTTCGCGAATTAACGATTTGTTTGATCAGCTTCAAGGTT
The DNA here is from genome assembly GCA_039602395.1 of Deinandra increscens subsp. villosa. Lineage (NCBI taxonomy): Eukaryota > Viridiplantae > Streptophyta > Magnoliopsida > Asterales > Asteraceae > Deinandra > Deinandra increscens. Next base: position 11,859 of record JBCNJP010010279.1, on the reverse strand, counting down.
CGAGTTATTATTCGAAAATTGATTTGGGATCCGGGTATCATCAGCTACGTGTTCGAGATGAAGATGTAGCGAAAATAGCTTTTAGGACCAGGTATGGTCCTTATGAGTTTTTGGTTATACCGTTCGGGTTAACTAATACCTGCAGTATTCATGTATTTAATGAATCAAGTATGCAAGCCGAATCTGGATCGATCATCATCATGTTCATTGATGATATTCTCATCTATTCTAGGACGAGAGAAGACCACGCCCAACATCTTCGTATCTGTCACACCCTGTAAGATTTGTGTTGGGATGCGATAAAGGTTATCATAGTCAAGGTTACGAATGTACTCTGGATGGTTCAACAATTAGAGCCGTTTTGGAAATTGTTAAATTGTTGGAGTAAATAGGAGTTTTTCTATTATCATTACGCAGTGGATTAACTGTAATGAGAAAAGTAAATAGTTTAAGTTTACAGCACATAAGTTTTCAAAAGATTTTTAGGACAAGACACCGTTAGGTGTTATGTCAGGAAAATCTCCAAAGGCTAAACCATACTCCAGAAAGCAAACGAAAATTCCTAAAATGCAATGACAGAAAACAAGCAAGCAGGTCCGATGCATGCACACCATATAAGATCAAGTACCTAAGAATTCATACGAGAAAATGGTCAACAAATAATTTTTGGTCAGTTTCATAGGTTTAAAGTGCTAGTAGTTAAAAATTGAATGAAAATAGTAATTTGGAAACAGTTCATGTTAATAATTGACAATATCAGGTAAGACTTGTTGAAAATGTTACCATGTACCCTGAATACCGAAACTGAATGTTTACTCACTCTGGCAGGTTCTCGTTTAAGCCTTGGGCATTCATTCCTGAAGTGGCCAGTGCTGCCACACTCGAAGCAGGTTCCAACGGGGTGCGTCTTGTTTGAACGGTTTAGGCAATCCCGGTGAATGTGACCTTTTGCCTTGCAGCCTTTATAGTAGACATTGTGCAATCCAGGGTATGGTACAGGTTAGATTTTCAACACATGGGCTGGTTTCCCGTGTATCCATGTTTTTTTTGCATCAGGTGCGGGAGCTGTTACAGCATAAGCCTTCACGGCTTCAGTTGTTTTCTCGTTGAAGTCAGACGATTTCTTCCTCTTTCCATCATGGTCGCGTTTGCGCATGCAGTCAGATTTCAGTTGGCTAGAGGGAACAGAGGATACAGGTACAACTTTGGATTCAGCAACCTTACGGGAGAAAGTCAAGCCTTGGCGATTTGCCTGATAGGTCAGATTGTGGGCCAGACGGATAGCAGCTTGGAGTGTTGCGGGGTTAGAAGCCATAAGATTTCCCTGAATGGCGGGAGCAAGACCCAGATATATCTGTTGATTTTTTTGTGCAGAGGGGTCACCATAGTAGGGCAGATGTGTGTCAATTCGTGGAATCGGCGGGTGTAAGCAGCTATGTCTGATCCATTCATGGTCAAGTTCCAGAATTCGACTTCCAATCGTTGCAGTTCCTCACGAGGACAGTACTCATCATGCATGAGTAGTTTCAGTTTGCTCCAAGCCATGGCGTAAGCCAGGTCTTGTCTGAGGGCTTCAGCATGAGAGTTCCACCATGTCAGAACTCCTTCTCCAAAAAACGTTTATTGCGTACTTTACCTTGTAACCATCGGGACAGTTACGCATACGGAACACATATTCCATCTTTTCAAACTAACGGATGAGTCCAACGGCTCCTGCGGTACCCTTGAAGTGTAAGGGCTTGCAGTTCATGAAATCCTTGTAAGAGCATTCTCGGACACCTGTAAGTTACTTAAAACCTTGAATACAACTCGTACAATTGTAGTCATAATTCTTCTGGTCGTAGAAGAAAAGTCTTAGTCTTACCACAAGGGGATCCTGATCTCCTTCCGTTTGAGGCAAAGGCTCAATCTGCTTCGGCGGCTGCAAGCGTATCAGTTATACGCAGGTTAATCAGGGCTTCGATAGCTGTGGCGTTCAGGGAAAGACGGTTATCACAGTCAAGGTTACGAACGTACTCTGGATGGTTCAACAACTAGAGCCATTTTGGAAATTGTTAAATTGTTGGAGTAAATAGGAGTTTTTCCAATATCATTACGCAGCGGATTAATTATAATCAGAAAAGTAAATAGTTTAAGTTTACAACACATAAGTTTTCAAAAGATTTTTAGGACATGACACTGTTAGGTGTTATGTCAGGAAAATCTCCAAAGGCTAAACCATAATCCAGAAAGGAAATGAAAAGTCCTAAAATGCAATGACAAGAAACAAGCAAGCAGGTCCGATGCTTGCACAACAAATACGATCAAGTACCTGAGAATTCATACGCGAAAACGGTCAACAAATAATTGTTGGTGAGTTTTACAGGTTTAAAGTGCTAGCAGTTAAAAGTTGAATGAAAATAGTAATTTGGAAATATTTCATTTAATAATTGACAATATCAGGTAAGACTAGTTGAAAATGTTACCATGTACCCTGAATACCGAAACTCACTGTTTACCCACTCTTGGTATCTTTTTTTCCGGTTGATACCGCATGGATATGACATAATAATTTGTACCCTTTGACTATAAAGACGGAGTCACGATTAGAGCTACCAATCATAGCAGGGGCGTTAACCCAATAGATCTATTCAAACATTACCGTTTGCAAATGATAATTAATCGGATTCAGTTAATAGTGGGGTTTGGGTTATAACATGAATGACCATGAGATAACGAGTTTGGACAATGGAAAAGCACATGTAACATATATGATAACAAGGTCTAATTGTCTAACATGGAAATATGTACGTTTGAGTTGTCCCCCAAAGATAAAAACAGTTAAAGGTAAAAGGGGCCGTGAAAAACTCACACGATTCAGTAATAGGAAAAATCGGTAGCACGATCAACGAAAGTGTAGCCCTAATTAATTACAAGACATACAATAAGTAATTAGTTTGACAATTAATGTCACTCAAATTAGGTAGGTTAAGTCTTGACGTCATGGTAGCCTTAGAGTTAAATGGTTTGGAAAGTCAAAGTGAAAGTGTCCGGTTATATGTTTATTTGGAAATAATGTAAAATATATATTTATAATTAAATAAATTATACAAAAATCCCAAAATAATATTTAATGATGGTAAATATTTTCAGAAATAAATATTCAATCAAAATGAGGGTTTTCATATGAGAAATTGATTATTTTGACTAATTAGTTGGAAACCGGGTGATTTCGCAGTAACCGACGATTACACGATATTTATCCATTTAAGTTAGAAATCAATCAAGTACAATAAAATATGATTATTTTCTGTCAAAAGTATGTAGATAATATCAAGTGTCGGTTTTCATTAGTTTGCCGGTATTGTGGATTTTGTGTCGGTTTTACCTTTTTGGTCCCGTTTGCCCGTTTAATGACACCGTTAGGTTCCTAAATTCACCATATGTATTTTTAAACATGTTTTTACCATTAAAATACCTCTATAAGTTCATTTTGACCAGATTTGGGTTTTCTTACATAAATGTCATTTCCGGGCCCGTCGGGCGTCGGTTTTAGTCCCGGTTTGTGCCCAAATTCAAGTAATTTGTTAAGGGATATTTTGGCTATGTTTTAGAATCATTTCAACTTTCACAACTTATTGTTTAAAAGACTAAACTTTCTGGTCAAAACGGATTTGTATATTGATGCCTTTTCCCAGTGTTTTAAAGTGTACTTTTGGTAGTAAAAGTTTCCTATGGTGAGTTTAAGCACAAGTAATCTTTCTAAAGTCCAGGATAACATATTTTGACTCTCTTAAAACTCCAAAAACGTGTCATAGGAATTATGGGGTCTAAAATTACAAGATCAACATACAACACACAATATATACAAAGTTAGTGACTAAAAATGCAAACTAAACAAATACTTGTGTAAAAGTCCTACAAATCAAAGTTTGTACATAATATTTCATGGGAAAGACTATCATAAGTTCCTAGTAGAAACATTCATGGAGAAACATAAGGATAATTATAAGTAAGTACGCTTTTATGGTTCAAAATCATGTTTAGACAGTAATGCATGTCAAGACTTGCTAATGGAGTGTTAGGCTCATGAAATGGAGCAAGATATATACACTAGAACATGATTTCACTAGGAAAATTGGAGATGTGAACTCACTAGATGGAGATGGAGACCGAAAATGATGATGATGATGGTTGATCTTGACTTCCAAAGCTTCCTCGCATCATGAATCATTAAGAGATTGAGTGTCTGAGTAGAAAATTTAGAGAGAGAGTTGAGAGAGAGCGAGAACCTACGGGTATGGAGGAAGAGAGGGCAAGGAGAGAGAGTTCTTGAGTGTTAAATGTGATAAATGGGGGCTAGGTCAAGTAAAATATGTTTATATGTGAGGTTTACTAGAAAGAAGGGGTGTTTGGGAATGTGTTGTGTGGGTGGTTTCGGTTCAAAAGAAACCGAGAGAGAGAGTGAGAGAGCCGAGAGAGAAAGAGAGGGAGAGTGGAGGGATCAAGGGTGTTTGGGAGTGTTTAATGTGGTAAAATATCTAGTACATGGTGTGGTTAAATAAAAAGGCTAAGTGTTTAAGTGTGTGTGTGTGTGTCGAGTTTGGTCCGAAAGAAAGAAAAAGAGAGGGTTCGGGTTCGAGTTCGAGCTCTACTTGAGCCGGTCCACTAGAGCACACTAGGGAGGTTCATGAGAGTTGTGATCTTGATTTATTTGTGTGCTTTGTGGCTGCAACTAGAGGGGGGAAACAAGGATGAAGAATGGTGGGAAGCTAAGGACTTTTGCTCTATAGTTTTGTTATGGCTTGAGACAACTTTAACCTATGCAATCATAGGTGTGTAAGCATGTTGGGGATTGATGAAAAGAGCATCTCTTGGGGTCAACTTATAGTACACAACAACAAACCAAGGAAAGGTGGTGGTGGTTTGGTTTGCTAGCCGTCCAAGAAAGAGGAAAGGAAAGGGTCACGGGTTCGATCCCGTTGACGGTCGGGTCGAGGAAAATGAGAGGGAGAGGGGAAAGGGAAAAGAAGACGGGTTGGTTTAATCGCGAAGGAAAGAAAATAAATAAGTCGGATTGGGTTTGAACGTTTTATAAAATATTTATTCACGACGACATAAAATAATAAAACAATGACTCGGTTTGGAACTAAAATACTCGAGGGTTAATAACTTGAAAAATTAACATTGCATGTATATATATTTTGCATGCATGTGAAAATACATTTGTCATGAACATTAATAAAGCTTTATGAAATGTTTTGGACCTAAAATAAATCGATGTTTACGTAGGGAATTGTCACAAGTCTCGGTTGTTGCCGTTATCTAAACACATTGTTGTTTTAATACGAAATTGTTTGTTAATGTTATTTGTGAAATATGTAAATGATAATGGTTGATCAAAGGTTACTGTCACACCCCCAATTTCCACTAACGGAGTTTTACCGAGTGGGGTGTGAACCAGACCAGGACCCGAGTCATTAGTTACATCAAACATAAGTTAAAGGTTCAAATTGTAAATATATTTCCAAACGGGAAATATCAAACCAGAGTTAAAGTTTAGCGGAAGCTCATAAAAGTCAAGTTGCGCAAGCAAGCGCCCGATGAGTAAATACCAGCTCAAGTTGAAAAGATTTGAAAACTAATTCCCAAAATAAAAGGTTTTAGACAACGTACGTGCCCAAAAATCAGATTCTCCTAGCTTCCTGCAAAACATGCATAAGAGCAAGTGTCAACTAATGTTGGTGAGTTCACATAAGCACATAAGTATAACTAGTATAGTTATGCAGTATGAATACAACAGTTTTTATTCGTATGTAAGCATGTATATTAACAGTACAATCCATATCGTAGGTAGCGAGCCTAAGTTCATGTCACTAAAAAGTGCGCAACCGAAGCTGACCAATTAGTTGTAGGAATAATTCCTTACGTGGTTTGCCTTCCCCGTGTCTACTCGATCACGGTAAGTTTAGGTTGATATTGTCCTCAGTCCGACCGCCAGTCGGGTGGTGCATCTCGTGCCCGCTGAGTGGGGTTTGTCAGACCCCAGTAGTACTACCCAATATCCCCTCGCTATATGCTATTAACGGTTCGATAAGTAAGGACTTTCAAAGATAAGCATTTTACCTGAACATGTGATATATGTTGGATTTCTACTTTAATCATACATGAACGTTGTCGTGTTATCACCCTAACCCGGGTGTAACGTGTTTGCGTGTGTTATCGTCCAAACCCGGACGTAACGTAAAAGGATGTGAAACTCACCTTAGGGTGTGCTGCTACAATTTAGTAAGACTTCAAGCCTTGCGTAACTACCGAGCACCTATCGATTTTACATACGTAAGTGTGTGTCCGCACATGAGTAACATAGCCTAGACGACGGTGTTAAATCAAGTAATTCCAAATACGACGTAGGTAACAATTTCAATACGTGATGAAAATCGTTTGTTCGAAAGTAGTCACAAATGAAGTTAAATCAAGGACGCACGGATTTATGAAGATCAATGTGCATACGTTATTTCAAACAATAAACGTAGAGAAGATTGGGTAAACATATATGTTTATAAATATAAATATCGGGGTGTAGTCAAAAGTGTGAAAAATAAAACGTCAATATATATATATATTTATATACCGTGTCGCAATTCCAAGAGTTTAAAGAAAAATCTTAAAAATGTACGCATGCGTATACATACATGACACTAAATCGAGTATATATACATTTCTATGTTTAAAACAAGTTTTTTTTTATTTTTTAATTATAACGGGACTATAAAATTTTAGTTTATTTAGATTATAGTGTTTCCATAGCATAAAAATTCAACGAGTACCCTAACGGGGTCTGTGGAAACTTCACGGGTCAAGATTTATAGGCATGTAATAGTGGTTGTGAGTTTTGGACCAAGAAAAGCATGACATCTCTAAAAAGAAATTAAAATAGCAAAGATGGTGGTCACGGGACTCGAACCCGTGACCTCTCATTTGAAATGCAACGCACTAACCATTGGGACACTGGCTCAGTTTGGTTTAAACCCCGACCAGGAACATTTTAATCATCATAATAGCCAGGGAACTGGCTGAACAAAAAGAAACAGAAAAGATCTGGGGTTGGTAGGTCTCGAACCCGAGACCTCTCGGTCTCCAGCGAGAGCGCCTACCAACTGCGCTACACAATCAATTGCGTTAAGTACCAGTATTCTAGATATATATATTATTACCACCCGCTGTCACCTTCTTCTCCACAACTCCGGTGGCCGGAGTTTCCATTCCGGTCACCGGAAAATCGCGAAACCAGGAACAAGATAAAGAGAAACGTGCGATTAACATAAAAAAGTTATTACCTCGAATCGGGGATGATTTATGATGTGTTTTAGATGCCGAAACGAGACCGAAAACCTCGACTAGAACCGCCTAACGGTGCTCCGTTCCCAAATTCGTTGATGTAGGGTTTCTCAGTAGAGGACGGCGATCTCAGTGATGTACAAAAAGGGTGGTAATACGGTGGTGGTTGGCCGGATTTCTGAGTTCGCCGGAAAAAGAAAGATAAAAAGAAACAAGAGAGAAAGGGAGTTCGTGTGGGTGCTAGAATGATCAGAGAGGGTCGGTGACATCCTAATGATTGTTTTTCGTGACCGATCGGTTGGAACAGAAAATGTAACCATCGAGGTAAGATGACGGTTTAAAGAAATCGGTCGGTTACAGGAATTGATTCCGATCGATGAACGTGTATAAAACCAGAATTCAATTTTCAAGTTTGCCCATATGGCAAGCATGGCCCCTCTGAATTTATAAAATAGGAAAAGGAGTTTTGGATAATGACACTCAGGTCCCTCCAGGCTCTTTAATTAAAAATACAAGTTTTAGAAATTACCAGTTGAGTCCCTCAACGTTTGAAAATACTAACGAACTCTTTACGGAGTTAGCAGAGGTAACTTGACGATGATTAATCGAGTGTACGTCAAAAACGTATTTAACAAACAAAATTTTATGAAAATAAACCTATATACGCTTCGCATAAAATCATAGTTATAACTCAATAACTATACATTTTAAATTCCTATAAAAATTTAGAAACGCTTCGTCTGAATACGTGATACACCGTCACATAGAATCATAAAATGACATGCGTATATAAACACATATATACCACAAAAAAATATATATATATATAATTGCCACATAAAATGACAACGTTTTCGTGAAATCATAAAATATAATTACATAAAATTATAAATTATATATATTCAAGTAAGTTAACCGACGTCTAGACTCATGTGCAATGTTCGTGTAACCATTCTAGTATACCGAAGTAACGGACGTTATCAAAATATAACACAAGTTATTAACGGGATTAACCTGGGAAATTGCCGGTTGTCACAGTTATGATAAAAATGAACGTTAAACGATAATGATATTAATAATAAATCCCAAGATGATGGGATCATGCATGACGTTTACTACATAGTTTGGTAAATTTAATAAACGAATTTGGTTAGTCGCTTTATTATTATAGAAGTTCCAGCGACCATTCCGTGCAAAAAAATCATCATGTTCAAGTATTGTTTTCAACATGAATTAAGGCTACGTTAAGGCTATATTCCTATTGTAATTAATGCAAATATGATAAAATTTGGCACGTTGCAAGTAATCAGTTACATAACATAGTTAACATATAAGTATATATTATCGGTTTAAGTCCTTGGAAACTTACGGATTGTCACATCCTCCCTTAGTTGGGAGAATTTTGTCCTGAAATTTAGCTTGTCATCATGGCTGAGCTGCTGCTATAGGAAAAAGATGAGGATACTTGGCGTGAAACTGGCCTTCGCGTTCCCATGTAAATTCAGAATCACGGCGGGAGTTCCAACTAACTTTAATGATTGGTATACGTCTATGCTTCAATTTCTTGACTACACGGTCGACGATCTCAGCGTGTTCCTCAACGAATTGTTGGGATTCATCAAGATGTATCTCATTGAGGGGAACTGTAAGATCTTCTTCGGCAAGGAATTTCTTCGGATTGCTGATGTGAAAAGCATCGTGAACGTTACTAAGCTCGAACGACAGAAGTAGTCGGTACGCAACGGGTCCAATTGTTTCAAAGATTTCGAATGGACTGATGTAGCGATGGTTTATCTTGTCGCGTTTGCAAAAACGAAGGACGCTTTTCCACGGGGATACTTTCAGCAATACCTTGTCGCTTTTGCGAAGGATAAGGGCTTACGACGGTTATCTACTTAGCTCTTCTGGTGATCGCGGCCGGCTTTCAAGCGGTCTGGAATCTGCGTGATTCTTTTGGTGGTTTCTATCACAACTTCTGGGCCTGTCAGTTGGCTGTCACCAACTTCAAACCAGCAGATTGGTGATCGGCACTTCCTTCCGTACAGTGCCTCGAAAGGTGCACACTGAATACTAGTGTGATAACTGTTATTGTACGAGAATTCGCACAATGGCAGATGTTCATCCCAGTTGTTACCAAAATCAATGACGCAGGCACGCAACATATCTTCGAGAGTCTGAATTGTTCGTTCGCTTTGACCGTCAGTTTGCGGGTGATAGGTCGTACTCATATCGAGGCGAGTACCGATGGCCTTGTTCAGAGATTTCCAGAAATAGGAAGTAAAACGACCATCTCTGTCGGAGTTGATGGAAATCGGGGCTCCATGTAGAGAGAATATTTCCTTCATGTACATCCTTGTTAAGTGTTCTATGGAATCTTTCTCCTTCATGGCGAGAAAATGAGCAAATTTTGTCAAATGATCGACAATTACCCAAGTGGAATCGTTGCCCTTACGGCTCTTGGGTAACTTGGTGATGAAGTCCATGGAAATGCATTCCCACTTCCACTCGAGGATGATGGGTTGGACGAGTAAACCAGAAGGTTTCTGGTGCTCGGCCGTAACTTTGGCGCAAGTTAAGCATTTACCCACGTACTTAGTGATTTCAGCTTTCATGTTCGGCCACCAATATAACATACGTAGGTCGTGGTACATCTTATCGGCTCTGGGGTGAATAGAGTATCGAGTTTTATGAGCTTCGTCAAGGACTAGGCTCCTGAGTTCTCCGTAGACGGGTATCCAGAGACGATTTACAAATTACCGTAATCCATCCGGCTTAGTTTCGAGGTGTTGTTCCATGCCACGGAGGCTTTCGTCACGAATGTTTTCGTCTTTCAAGGCTTCAGCTTATGCTGCCAAAACCTGAGTGACGAGACCAGTTTGAATGGTCATGGAAAGAGATTTGACACGAAGGGGTTTGACACGTTCCTTCCTGCTTAAGGAATCTGCAACAACATTTGTCTTTCCAGGATGGTACATGATCTTACAGTCATAGTCGCTGAGCAGTTCAATCCATTGGCGCTGTCTCATGTTCAACTCCTTCTGGTTTAAGATGTGTTGAAGGCTCTTGTGGTCGGTATAAACCTTGCATTCAGTACCGTAGAGGTAGTGTCTCCTGTTGAGGCTAGATTATGAGGCTTGTTATATTAAATAGTTTGGGTTAGGCTTAGAGGGTTTATTTAGTTTAGTAGACTAGTTTACTTGGGTTTACTATTGGGCTTGGGGTTTAAGATTGGGTTTACCATTAGGGTTTAAGGGCCCAATTGTAAACTCATGGGGTGGCTATATAAACCCCATGAGTTCACCATCATAGGTGTTGCTGGATTACGATTTCCAAGAGGAGCATTGGTGATTACGATCGTAAACCCGAGAGGAGCTAGTTTACGATTACGATTTTGTACCCGACAAGTTCATCTAGTGTGCAATATCAGGTTTTTATCATTTAAATTCATCGTATTCTTAGTTTTCTTCTCATCTCTTTCTTGAATCACTAATCTAAACGGATTCCGCACGTTTAGATTAGATAATATCATGAACAGTTGTTGATATGGGACGAACAATTGGTATCAGAGCCAAGAAACGAGTGTTTCGTGGTTCTCACGATATTGATTGAAGAGATCTAACGGTTTTTGTGAGTTTTTCTTGAGTTTTTCAGGTTTACGATCGAGTTTTTCTGAGTTTTCTGGGCAGTTTATGGTGTTTACGACATTTTCTGGGCAGTTTTTGGTGTTTACGATTTGGTGTTCTTCGTGTTCTTCATCAACTTTGTGTTTACGACCTGGAAATTGGAGTTTACGACTTCAAGACGCGATCTTTGGATGATTACGATCGAGAAATTCGAGTTTACGACTTCAAGATCCGAGCTTTGAGTGTTTAAGATTTTTCTCAATCGGAATCGCGTTTACGACTTTTCTCAACCGGAATCGAGTTTACGATTTTTCCCTACCGGAAACGTGTTTACGACTCATCTTAATCGGAATCGGTGTTTATGACTTGTTTCTATCGGAAACAGGTTTACGATCAGGAGTTTACGATCCAGCTGTCTGACTCAATCGTAAATGGGTGTTTACGATCGGAAACTCCTTTGCGGCAAAAAGTCATTATTTCACACCTTCACGGAAACGGACATAACTTTTGACTCGTTTGGAGTTAGAAGCTCAAATTTTAACACGACGTCGTGACAACAAGCCCCAGAATTATGCCAGACTAACGTCCAAGGGAGCTCGTTTGGACCCCCAAATTCCACTCCGAAGGCCTTCGTTTTTCAGTTTTAAGTTTTTGACACTATTTTTTGAATAGTACTTTTGTCGTTTTTGCCGATTCTTCAAAATCTTCAAAGGCTGCATATCTAAAGAAAGAAAATGAGTTCAGTGGTTGAAGAAAAGAATATGGTTGAGAACAAGGATGCTTTCGCAGCTGAAGTTGATGAAACTAAGATATGCCCCAATCCTACTTGTGCTCGATTAATTCCTGGCCTTTGTTGATACCTGAAATGTGCGTCGTGTGAAGTATTGAACGAAGACCAAGTTCAAGCCAATATAGG
>JBCNJP010010278.1:0-23125 GCA_039602395.1 Deinandra increscens subsp. villosa | reverse complement strand
AAAATTATCATGTGTATGGAATGTGAATAGAGCAACTAGCATACACGTTCAAAGAACAGTGAAAGCATGACATATGGTGTATGAAAATGTCCTAGTGGGGTACGTTTTGATCCATTTGGAATCATGTTTTGTTATTTTCAGATAGAAGTTATTTTGTAGGTATTTCAAAATCTTTAACAGATAATGCAAATATCAATTAAACCAAAATAAATCTTTTATATAGATTGAAAAGTCGCAATGAATCATCGGGACACAACATTTCATGAAAGAGGGCAATAGTGTTAAACGAATCCTGAATCGTATGAATAATAAACAGAGTAATAATTAAAGATTGCATGTTTGGCGGATCGTTGATGTCAGTGCTGTGTAGCTAATCCATCTGGTACGCTGATCGAGTTCCCGTTTAAGGTGTACTATTAGGATGGTGATTTGCTAACTATTGGAGGCTACGAATTTAGAGGGGGGGGGGGGGGAGCGGGATCACGAATTATATGTGTGTGATTAAGGTGTTTAATCTCTCCCTATGATCTCCATTTATACACCCAAGGGGAAACCCTAATTATCTAGTAAGGGCAATTACGTCCATCGAATAAATGCTTAAGTAGGGTAATGAGATCAATAATTAATTAAGATAAATGATTATAATAGCCATTTAATATTAATAAATATATACCAAATATATATTATTCTAACATTCTCCCACTTGGTCGAGTAATCATTTATGATGAGTTATTAGATAAGCCTGATCAGGTGTTTAATACTCATTTTAATTTTAAACCAGAACTGCAGCAGAAAAATACAGTCATAGAATTGGCTATTCAATTCAAGACCCCCATTAATCATACGACAATCCCAAATTTAAAATTCAACCAAAATTCAGAATTATTGACAAGAATAAGCCCTTAACTTTGATTTGTATATAAACTGTCTATATGTCCCGTTAGGCATGCGTAACATATTCAGAGACAAACAAATCAAAACGGATGAGGAATAATTAATAATTAGTCATTCATATTGAGATATGGTTAAACCTCGTCTTCATTATAAGCTCTTAAAAAAGACTTATGAGGATAGAACTTTAGTTATAGGTACCTTAAGCATATCATGAATGTTTTCAATACAAGGACTTAGTTTCCTCTACTTGTTCTTAAATGAACAATAATCTTGTATCGGAAATTTAGTGCAGCTCCAGTCAAACAATTACTGTTTTAAAAGATTAGGGTAGCTGACTTTATTACAATAAGTCTTCAATATGTTATTTATCTGGAGTTTCAGAATAATGAGTCTACTGCTAAATTTTCCAACAACGTTTAGTGACAAACATATTATGTCATAACTTAGGTTGTTGTTATCAGTTTCTTATGACTCCTTTATAATCCATTAGATAAATCTGTCCGTAGACATAAGGATATACCCCTAAGTTGACATTTCATCTCCTTTAAATACAATAAAGTCAAAATTTAGAGATAGTCAACTACTTTAAGTTTCTCACTTCTTCTATAGTTCAAATTTATAGTCTTTCGTTTCTTATAGATAGTGAAATGCCATCTTAGATGCTTTATGATGAACTAATGATTTTCATCATTTCTAGTATTTGAGCAATGTTGGCGATATCTAAACGAGTATAGACTTGAACATACATAAGACTTATAACTAATGAAGTATAAGATTTAATTATTTGAACCTTTATTATTAATCTCCTTTAGTTACAAGAGTTACAGACTGTGAGCAACGCTATATGTTGTAATGTGCTGAACACATAGTTAAATTTTATAAGACTTAATTAATGTCTCAATAAGTTGGTCTTGGTGCATTTTGATGCTTATTGCACAAGAAGCATCTCCAAGATTTTAATATCAAAATTATGCGAGAATTATAAGTCGCCTTGACTCATGCAACAAAACTAATATATTACTTGCCTAAAATAATGTATCTAAGGGCAAGTGTTGTATTAGTTTCTCCCACTCATCTTAAGGTAGGTCCATTTATCCACTTATTCTTGATGAAGAATGATTACATTTATAATTTCATCAAACTTTAAATTCACTTGTAAGTTTGCTTTATATTAGCCCTTTATATGAATTTACTCATCTTAAAGACTAAGTGTTCTTTAACATTCAGGCTTGAAACCTTGAGTTTTGTTTATGAACATATATTTATGTTGAGTGAGTATTAAGGAAAGCTATTTTGTAAGTCCATTAAATGTCACTCGTAATTATGAGTGAGCAATAAGGACAATGATGGTCTCTCAAAGAATCATTTAGAAAAGGAGTTCTTAACTTGTTAATAGACTTTAGAAACCAACCACGGTTTATAACGTTCAATTTCTCCTTTCGGATTTCAGTTTAGCTATAGAAAACTAAACTTCTAACGTTATTCTAATTTAGGGAGTTAAGCTCATTAATAATAGCTTTATTCCATCAGATGATTGATTGATTGCTAATAATGGCTCTAGTATAAGAGGTATGATTAGTAATCTTTTCAATATCCATGTAAGCTTTATTAAGGTAGGATCATAATCATCAAAGTTAATAGGCAACTTCATGCCTTGATGACCTACTAAGCTGAATCTAATGGGTTGAAGCAAAAACATTAATAGTTTCATATATTTCCTCTTGATTATTTAAGTCAGGTATATTAGGAGTAACATTATATTCTAAGTGTGTGGAAGTGGATCAGTGTTATGGTAGCGTGGTGTACAAGAGGTGTGATCGAAGTTAAATTCAGAGATTAAATTTAACTTTGTCTCTCCCCCCGCCTCTTGTACTTTTAGGCAAGTCATGGATAAGGACTTTTACTATTCCCACTGACCTCGGAAAAGAAATCATTGATATGGACTTTGATTGCTCCCACTAATCTTAGAATTTCTTAGGAATTTGGCATGCAACATGCTTAGTGTTGAGGATTTTTTAAGGTTTAATCACGGCTAACAACTAATTATATGTCTTTATACTTAGCTGCCTTCATGTCTGGATTTCAGAAAGAATTTTAGGGGGATCTATTAGGTAACCTTGTTTAGCATATGAGTTGTTGTATATAGAGCCTTCGTCTATAGGAATAGATGTATAACTTAGATGACATATTTATTATCATGTCTGTAAGGATACTTAGATGCATAGCTTAAAGATGTATCTTTCAAGAAGTTCCATACATGATACATGATCTACTGGTTCACACTTCTATGATCCTAACGGATTAAGTTTGTTACCATTATTTGTATGTCAATCTTAGTATTTAATCTATTATATCTAATCTCATAACTTTCATTATATGGTTAAGTTGGTTTTCAACTTCATCCTTAAAAGGTTTAAGGTGAGAAAGATGTTCCTCCTTAATTAAGTACAAGAATAAATAATCAGTTATGTGAGTTATAAATGTTTTATGCTCAGATATTCCATTTTAGGATAAGATCCAATAATAAGATTGAGTTTTGGTAGTTAGAACTCCTAGTGGAACCTTGTTTATTCCCTTATACATATATTGTCTTTGTTAAGTTCTCATTTACGTGATAACAAAGATTGTGAACATTTATTATCTAGTTATAAGTTATAAAGATTTCTATCCAATAGAACACAACTAAACAATTATAACCAACGACATTGAGAGTTTAAGATAATAGTGACTTTGTCATGGCAATATGAAACCTTATAACCGTCAATGTCTTACTTTAGAAATGATACTAAGTTCCAAGTGATGTTGGATCATAATGAGGTATCATAAAGTCAGTACAATGATAGATTTTCATGGTTTGAAAAACCTTGACATTAATTGTGTCACTAACTCGCATTTTAGTTTTTCTTTTGGTTCATGAAAATGCATGAGCATCGGATCGTCTACTCAATCTAGCTACATCGGATACGAAACACGTAATTAAGAGTTGTTTTATTGATCAATAGAACAATTACAACTCAGAAACACAAAGAACGGAGACTCAGAGAAACACTGTTGTAAACACACACTTAAGCACAATTCTCACATGCTCCGTCACAGATTACAAAGACAAAACTTTTATATATATGCGACTCGCCGAACCTCAGGCGAACTTGAGGTTCGCCTGATTCGAACTCCAGGTTTGGACCAGGTTCGGATGGCAGCTATTCTTTGCCTTGATCTTCATCTTGTCTTGACTTGATACTTCACACGACGCACATATTATGTATCTACAAACTCCCCCTCGTCGTGTGCATTATCTTTAACATCATCAAAACTGTATCTTCAATCAAACTCCCCCTCAAGTGCAGAATTCGCCCATCCAATGAAATAAATCTTCGAACAAACTCTTCCTCAACTTGATCGTAACTTGATCTTGAATACTTGACGATGTCCGGTGTATCTCTGTCTCTATCAGCAGCTTCAAAAGATTTGAAGTTATAATATCTTTCACTTTAGCAACCTGCTCAAAATTTAAATAATCTCGGCACAAAAAGTCTATTCAAGACTCCAAGATATGATTTTGAAAATTTGATTTGTATCACGTGTTGATCAGATCGAAAATAAAGCAGAAACAAAATATTTTTGGCTTTTAGAAAGTTTATATCAAAACAAACCTTAAGTCTTTTTGATTTTCCAAATTTATGCTAAAATACACCAAAAATCTTTTTGTACTTTTCTGAAATGAAATTAAATTGCAATACAAAATCAAATTCTATTTTTGGTATGAGAAAGATCACTATACGGGATCATATTGAACATAACGCACTGAACTACACTTCAATTTCAACTAATTAAAGCACATAAGTCATGTTGATTGCCGGTATAATTTGTCCATCTTAAACTTAGGCAGAATCATACTCATAACATTTGGATATGCTAAGTTATTGATTAGATTTGCTTTGACCAGTGTATCCCACACTATGAGACATATTCAAACATTTTCTTTTTCTTGTGTGATTACTTCCTTTTCTTGTGTGATTACACTTGTGATTATCACAAAGCATAATATTTTCATGATATTGTCAACTGTGTTCAATGCAAAAAGAAATAAGAACGTTAAATCGTCTACCTTAATGTCGATCTTTCGATACGCAGATAAGGCCTCGGATTTAACAAAATAAGAAAGATAAAACAAGTTGAAATTGTATAACCCAACAACAATCAGGTCGGTACTCCCGTACACGCAGAGAAAGTCCGATGAGTTATACGAAACACCAAAGAAAATAAGGTCGATCTTTCGATATGCAGAGAAAGTCCGATCGTTTGACAAAATAAAGAAAATCAAACAAGTTTAAATCTTTGCAAAATGAACACATGTATACACAGTGACTTCTCATTTTGTTTTTCACACTTATTTTTCTCTTTTTGTCATGAAATACGCTTCATGATGTTATCCACATGATCAAGCATTAGTATTTAGTGTATATCACATCTGAATACTTTCTGATTTGTCGAGCCTACCAAGCATATCAAACAATGATCTTATGGCTCTTTCATCTACTCTATCTATGAGTCAGAAACGTAAGCCAATGTACCATCATTTTCCAATGATCAATTTCTCAAAATTTTATATATTTTGCATGTATTCACCTTCACCATATATTTTGCATGTATTCATCTTCTTCCCATAACATGCATTTTCTCAATTTCTCCCCCTTACATGCAATTCTCCCCCTTAAAATGAAAAACTCTATTTTTGGATTTTTCATTTTACAAAAACAAGTCTCTATTTTTGGCTTTTATCAATTTTCTTTTGAAAACAAAAACGAAACATAAAGAAAGAAAATTGATCAACCAACACAGATACCTTGCATTTTAAAGTTTCAGAAAACTTGCAGATTAGTAAGATATATCAGAAAATTTAAGTTAAGCAGAATACTCCTCCATTAACAACTTTGCAATCGTCGATAGGTCTTCTAGAAGTACCTGCACACTGGTCAAACTCATTAGTTTTTAACTTGACCCGAAGTGACTGCTTCTGGTCAACCAGTGTCCTGGTTTTGCTTTGAAACCACCTTAGGTTCCAGAGTTGTTGTTTTGATAATTCAGTTTTTGATGAATTAATCACAGGTGTCTCTGATGAAGAACCTACATTTTAAACCTTTTGAAAAATAGGAACAAAACGTTTTTGTTTTAGAAAGAATGCAGGCTCAAATTCATCAAAAACTCTGCCTTGTTCATCAAAGAACTTTGTTTGGATAGGTTTACCAAAAACTAGTATCTTTTGAGATCTTTGATTTGAAACAACAGAAATTGGACAATCCTTTGCCATATGCCCTTTTTGGCGGCAAATATAACATATGCGTTTAGTTTGGTCCCACCGTTTAGGTGCCTGCATAGGATTACAAACATGAATATCTCTAACATGATTAAAAGAAGAATCATATACCTGATGTCTGTGATCATGAACCCATTTAGATGTTGGGCTTTTAGAGATAGAACCATCAGAAGAAAATTTTGCATTTTGATTCTTCAAGGTTGTTGAAACCCCTTCCTTCACAAAAACTTCAGAAATCTTTTGAGCATCCACGAAGTGAAGTGTAAATTCTTTATCAGAAAAGATTTGTTCCGAACCCTTGAGTTTGTAAAACCGTTCGGGTTGAACCTTATCCGCCTTGAAAACCTCCTTCTTCACTTGCTTCAGCTTGATTTTATTCAGATTTTGTGGTTTTGAAGCTGAAACCTCCTCAGTTTGATCATGCTGTGCACTAAAACCCAAACCAACATTTTTGTCAGAAATCTTCTCCTCAGAATTTGAATTCTGATGTCCATTCTTTGCCAACCTTGAAAACTTAGCTTTTACTTCATTCACATTCTTTTTCTCATAGAATATCGTCTCATCAAAATCAGGTTGAGATGGAATCTTCTCACTAGATGTAGTTGATTTCTCATTTTCAATTGACGTGGAGCCAGATACAAACTTTGGAGCGGGAGGAATTTCAGATTTCTTTCCCTTCTTCTTTGTAGCTTTCTTGTTTTTCTTCTTCTTCACAAGCTTCTCTTCTTCTGAAATTGATAATAAAAACTTTGAATAATCATAGTCTTCCACTTTTTCTTTCACCTCTTTAACCGCTTCTTTGATATTAGTTGGGGGTGATGCGGTTTTGTCAAACATTCTTTCAAAATTGACATCATTTGCTAAGAAACTCGTGAACAATTGCGAATTTGAGACATTATTCAGCATTCGATTAGCATCAATTACTTGAATCTTTGAGCCAGAAATTTGTTGTTGAGCTTCAGCTAACTCCTTCTTTGTAGCTATCAATCTCTTTGCAACCTTATGATTTTCAAACTTTTGCAAACGAAGATTATCAAGCCCTTCAAATAATTCTTTCTTCAATTTATCCTCATTTCGCTTTTGGATTTCCAGATTCGCAGTGTGCACTTTATTAACACTAACCAACTCTCTCTTCTCATCTAACAACTTCTCCATATCAACTTGATATGCCTCAATTTTAGCAATATATTCTTCAGAATTCTTTGTGAGCAGATCAAGCTTGATTTTTGATTTATCAAACAAATTTTAAAAATCATTTGCAGTGTCTTCTGCTTCATCCTTCCATTTCTTGACTTCTTTAAACAACTCCTCCTTTTCTTCCAGTAACGTTTCATTCTTTGTTTCAAGCATCTTTACATATTCTTTGACTGAATAAAGAACTTCATTAAGCATATTCACTTCCTTCAACAAAGAAGTATTTTTCAACACAAATTCCTTCTCATGTTCCTTTGAAATCTCCAAATCTGATTTAACCAATTTAAGTTCAGCAGTGAGCATCCTGACTTCTTCCATCAAAGATTCCTTTTCTTTCATCAAATCTTCAATTTTGGATTCAAAATTTTCATTTTCAGCAGCTTCATACGAACTAGAATCTGAATAATATTCATCTTGCTCATGTGTGACAATCAAAGCAGATGTATCAAAATGTTTGCCCCAATCATAAACACGATCATTTTGAATTGTTAAAGTTTCTTGTTTGAATTACTTGCTGATGGTTGAGAACCAATATTAGATGTAAAACCAGGTTTGTTAGCATGTGCCTGCTGACATTCTCTAGCAAAATGTCCAAGCTTTAAACACTTGTAACATTTCAACATTGATTTGTCAAAACCCAATTTCCCATTAAAATCAGAAGTAGTTCTTCCATGTTTCTTGAAAAACCTTTTTGATCTTTGACCCAACATAGCATATTTCCAAGATAAATCTAATTCATTCAATTGATCATCATCAAGTTCATCAAGATCATCTCTAGTTATTTTTTGCATCAGCAACATTCTTGATAACCAATCCAAAAGATGAAGAAATTAAAGCAGCAATCATTCTAGCACAATCATTTGTTGTTTCAGCAGAAAAAGCATTCTGATTTGATGATCCTGGAATTGTAAAGCTACAACCCCGTGATGAATTATTATCAGAATTTTCAGAAATATTTCCAATGAAAGCATTAGGTGGTGCATAACTCAGACTTGGTTTAGTCTTAGCCGTCATACTAGCAGCATTCTCACCATGATACAATTCTGGATTTTGTAAATTTGCTTTGGACTTGTTGGAATTCATCATTTCCATCTCACGGGCATGAAGTTTACCAGTTAGATCATGAAATGTCAATGTGGAAAATTCTTTATCATGTGTAAGCAACAACACATTTTCCCATTTTTCTGGTAAAGCCTCCATAATCTTTTCTTTTAACTATTCATCCGTTTTCTCAATCCCCACAATCTTCAATTCACTTATAAGATGTGACAATCTTGATACAAGAGCCGTGATGTTTTTATTCTCGTAATGTTGAAAATTATCAAACTCTTTACTTAACACCTTCTTCCGACTCTTCTTGTATTGATCATTCCCTTCACACCTTACTGATAGAGCATCCCACAATTGTTTTGATTTCTTGCAAGTACTTAATTGATATAACAACTCAGTGGGTAATGCCATCGTAAGATAACCAAACGCTTTTTGCTCAAGCTCATAAAGTTTCCTTTCAGCATTATCAAACGTATGAACTTCTTTGAAATCTCCTTGATCAGTTGGATGTTGGTAAAGCTTCTTAATCGAAATCCATAAATCGATATCATTCGTGCTTATGTAAGTAGAAAATCGTTGCTTCCAATTTTGATAATCCTCCAACTTCAACAACTTGGGAACTTTCTGACTTGTTCCAATTTCGTTGTCAAAGTTCAGCATTGTTTGCATCGCATTTTTCATAGCCGTAAACGCTTGAAATTCCGACATCTTTGAAAATTTGAATTCTAATTGTCCGAACCTTATCCATACCTTAATATGTTATCCGAACTATATCCGAACCTCACCAGAACCTAGCTTAGCCGAACGTTAGCCGAACACAAATTTATCCGAACTGAAAAACACTACCCGGACCTTTTCCGAACCCGAATCTATCTGAACCTGTTCCGAACAGAGACTTTATCCGAACCTTCCGGACGAACTTGAACTTCGGACAGACGAACGCTAGCCGAACCCTAACCGAACTTAGACTTCGGACAAGTGAACAGTAGCCGAACGTGGAGTTCGGAGAAGTTATTCCAAACACTGAAAACTTTCAGCCGAACCTAACCATGTTTCACTCAAAACGCTCGATTTTGGACAGATTTTGACGAGATTTGCATCAGTTGATCAGAAAAAGTGATAAGGAATGATTTAGGAGTAAAATTTGCATGAAATGCTCGATCGAAATGATCAAAAAACTCGTAAAAACACTCAAAAATCACCAAAAAAACAACATATTTTGTTTCGAAAACACCAAAAATAGCAACCACAGATCAGTAGAATGAACCGGATAGCTCTGATACCACTTGAAAATACGTGAGCATCGGATCGTCTACTCAATCTAGCTATATCGGATACGAAACACGTAATTAAGAGTTGTTTTATTGATCAATAGAACAATTACAACTTAGAAACACAAAGAACAGAGACTCAGAGATACACCGTTGTAAACACACACTTAAGCACAATTCTCACACGCTCCTTCACAGATTACAAAGACAAAACTTCTATATATATGCGACTGGCCGAACCTCAGGCGAACTTCAGGTTCGCCTGATCCGAACTCCAGGTTCGGACCAGGTTTGACTGACAGCTATTCTTTGCCTTGATCTTCATCTTGTGTTGACTTGATACTTCACACGACGCACAGATTATGTATCTACAGTTCACTTACGTGTTAATTTGAGAATTAATGGGCATAATTATCATTATCGATTATTCTTTGATAGCCAGTTGTTCCATTAAGGACTTAGAACTGGAAGTTTCTTGTATCTTATTTTAGAAATTAGAATTATCCCCCTTATTTAAGTTAATTTTTTTTTCATTTTATAAGGGTTAGTGATGTTTAGGTGAACAAATCTGCTTTTCTAGTTTAAGGCATTATTCATCATTTATGCACAATGTTGTCATACACTCACTTTCCTTTGGTACTTGTGAGTGATGACTGATTTAAAAAAAATCTTTGAGTGTGCTAAGAAAGTATTCCTTATGAAATGCACTAGAAGAACTTTAATTCGAAACATGTCTGAGCCCTTTAAAGGTCATGTTTTCGATTATTATGATGTGTTCACTAAATCATTAACCTAATTTACACTTTGTACTAAGCATCATTAGATGTAAAGTGTTTGCATGCATTTAAGAAGTTTATTTGAATTTTTATTACTCACACAATTTTTAGATAAGGAAATCTAAAACATCTCTCCTGATTTTAATACTTAGGGAATCTTGGTTGTCATAAGAGACATTTGACTTTACTCATTTATAATGCCCTAACTGTAATATATTTATATGGTAAAGCAATGAGAGTCTTTTGTCTTAGCAGATAATCAAGATCATTATGATAAGATGAAAACTTTTATGGAAACAGTTAGTGATTATAAATTTGGAGTGGATTAGTTACGGAGATTAAATGTTAAATTAAAAAGAAGATCTAAGAGTGATTCCATGGGCTACTTAAAACTAAGGCACAGTTAATAATGATTAGCTAAGGCATAATAATGATGCATAATCATGAACTAAGGCATAATAATGATGTATTATCATAAACTAAGTCATAGTTAATAAGGCATTAACATAAGGCACAAAGATAAGGCAAAATTTAAACAATGAAGATGTGATATAGTCTATTACAACATTAAAATAATAGACTAGTTACGTTATACTTAAATGAATCGGCTTTCGCTTTGGTTACTTGCCTATCACCTAAGCATTATGAAAAAAATAAGGGTATGTGCAGAAATAGTGTAATACATCAGCTTTGGCCAGAAATGATACACTTAAGTTTTATGCACAGATTAGTTTCGCTTAATATAGGTGTGACCCATCAGCTTTGGCCAGAAAGGAAACACATGTATGTATAAGGCGAATGCTTAATGTTAGTTGATGAACATTGTAAAAACGACGAATCAGCTTTGGCCAGAATTGAGGTTTTAAATATGTTATCAAGTTAAGCAAATAAATTAGTTTAATTTAAATAAGTCAACTTGTATTGTAAAATTGAATGACATTAATTAAGGTAATAATCAGCTTTGGCCATAATTACCACTTTTGAAGATGTCATCAACTTAGTTTAGACAAGTTAATAAATTATTCTAATTTTGATTGTAAATCAGTGTTAATAAGTTGACTTGTAAGATGAAGTTAAATGACATTATATAGGTAACAAATCAGCTTTGGCCAGAATTAAAACCTTATTAGATGTCCGTTATTAACTTAAATAAGACAAGTCAATTTGTTAGCTGATTTTAATTGGTGCTAGGTTTTGTAAAAACGTAAGTTTATAAGGTTTATACAAACAAAATTGATAGTAAGCCCCCGAAAAAAAATTCAGAGGGGTATCCGGTCGAAAATGGGTATCCGGTTAGCAAGTTTTCGGTTTGCCTGGAGGGTCTCTGATTCGGCCTGAGTGTCTCCGGTTCGGCCTGGGGAGTAACCGGTCCGGTCATAGAGTATCCGATCGAGTATCCTTTCTGGTCAGGGAGTATCCGGTCGGGTCAGGGAGTATCCGGTCGGGTCAGGGAGTATCCGGTCCGGCCCTGGGCGAAAACTCAAATTTTGGGACGAAAACTCTTAATTCATGGGGCGAAAACTCTTAATTTTGGATGAAAAATCTTAAGGTTTTTCGTATGATTTCGAAAAACAGATTTGACAATTATTAGGGTTGTTTAAGAAAATGATATTAGAGACATGTAAGGTCTTATGGTCAGATTCGAAAATCACAGTTTATTGATTAGATATAATTTTCGAAAATCATAGCAGTCAAATATATGAACGAATTCAGATTTATAATTCGTTTAATCATCATAATGCTCTGATGCCACATGTTGAACGAATCTTGAATCGTATGAATAATAAGCAGATAAGAATTAAAGATTACATGTTTGGCAGATCATTGATGTCAGTGATGTGTAGATAATCCATCTGGTACGCTGATCGAGTTCCCATTTAGGGTGTACTATTAGGATGGTGATTAGGTAAACATTGGAGGCTACGAATTTAGAGAGGGAGAGAGAGGGATCACGAATTATATGTGTGTGATTAAGGTGTTTAATCTCTCCCTATGATCTCTGTTTATACACCCAAGGAGAAACCCTAATTATCTAGTAAGGGCAATTACATCCATCGAATAAATGCCTAAGTAGGGTAATGAGATCAATAATTAAATAAGATAAATGATTATAATGGCCATTTAATATTAATGAATATATACCAAATATATATATTCTAACAAACAACTGACTGATGAGTGGTGTTCAGACACACTCTATTTCATATTAATTATATGCTTAATGCACCGATGAGAGCACAAAAATATTATTTTACTCGGTCTTTATACTTAGTATATTATGGTGTAAATGAGCTTAAACTGTTATTATTAAGTTGAACACAAGTTATAAGAATTAACGCGTTAACCTCTAATTATTTTTGTCGTGAAAATTCATAGTGAATTTCATGAAATTGAATTGTCCCTGGAATGAGCTCAACTGGTGTAAATAGTCCTCGGTTTTTCCGGGGCATTCGTTGGTTGTTCAAAAAAAAAAGAATTGTTCATTCTATTTATTTATAAATTAAATGAGGAAGTTTAAAATGAAATTGATTAATTAAATATTACTAGTTATTGAATTGTGAATCACAGTGAAATAAATTGACATGAAGGTGATTAAATTATTACCTTATATATCAATTTTGAAGGCTAAGCTGTACACTCAGCCTCAACTATTCCGTCCACATGTCATTTTCGTGGGTTGCCACGTGTTATTTAATTTTGTTTTATTTTTTTTAGTTTCCAGCTATTTCGTCATGTTTTATATTAAATGTTTTGGAATTGTTTCAATGTTGAGGAATGCCTTGGTGGTAGCTACGGATGTTTTCAACCCGGAGGTCTCAGGTTCAAGACGTCATCCCTTTCTTATTTTTTTTAGCTTTACAACTGTGTTGTTTGCCACTTATTAGTATCTGTTTTATGACAGGTGTTCTCCATTTTCGTTTATAAGCCACGTTTTAGCGTGGACACGCGTGCCTTTTCTAAGTTACATAGCTGGCGTTGTTCTTTGCCTTATCTACTTTTAATGCAGCCAACTATTTCTTCTTCACATCACACTTTTAGATCTAGATATGTGCTCTCTCTCATATATTTCTTTCCATCACACGCTATCGATTTCCATTAAGCATTAGTTGATTGTTTGCAATTATCACCATCGATGGCGGCCGTCGGTTTCGATGGTTACCATTCGTCTGCCATCGTAGATCGTGTTAGCCAGTGTTGTTGTCACGTTTTCCAGTGATAATAACGGCGGTTTATTAATGTTTTGGAAGTCAATGGTGTCATATACTCGCCGTCGATGCTCCATGACGTTGATGTGAGGATGTTGTCGCTTCGTTCATGTTGGAGCATCGACGTATTTCTTGGTCTTTTGTTGGAGATCTTAAATTAAAAAGAGCGACTTCTGTCGTTTTGGGGGTTGCTTTTGTGACCTGAAGAGAGCCTCGGGTGTCGTTGAAGCGATGATTTCATTGCACCGATCACATTGAAGGAAGATCGATTTTGGGTTAAGGGTCTTTAGTAACCCAGATCTGCCTTTTTTGGCCGGCTATATTGTACAGGTCAGCTTCATAGTTGATGTAGAATCAGTGTTAATTAGTGTTTAACTTAACAAGAAACCCTCTACTTGTAAATATAACCCTGCGGAATTAAAGTTATATTTCACTTTACTTAAGAAAGTCTTAGTTCTCTTGTGTAATGTAAGTGTTTGATTGCATAAGGATAGTAACAACGAAGTAAGAAATACTCGGCACTATTTGCATTAACTCAAGTTTACACTATTACAAGTTGTTCGAGAACTGTGTGTAAAACTGAAAGCTAACTACGCTATATATAGTGCTGATGAGATCAATGATAGCCATTGATCTCAAACGATTTAATCTAAACCATTAAACAAAAGTCAAATACAAACTACCAAAAGAATAAACTTCGACATATGGAATATCTTGCGTGTGATCAGCAACATACTACTTTAGGAGAGCGGCTTTGATAGATTTAGAAGCAACCGAGAAGCTTTTGCAGGATTGGACGACTGAAAAGACTTCTCAGGAAAAGTTCGGTTGAACTCATTATCTGGTGGATAATCGAGTTCACCCGGAATATTCGCTATAAGACAAAATGGCTTCTTCCGGTTGAACTGCCAGTTCCGCTTGAACTTGAGACTTCCGCTCGAACTTCAACTTCAGCCATAACTGCTCAAAATTGGCTTTCAGCCAGAAATCTTCAAGGCGATATTCCTTACAATCTCCCCCTAAGCTGATGCTGTCAAATTTATTTTCCATCTCGAAGCTATTTCCAAAAATTGACTTGTACCCAAAAGAGTCTTCTCCTTGACCTACTTTCAACAGACTTGATGCCAGCATTCACATCTTGAGAAAGCACACTCATGTTTGTCATTGTAACTTTTACATGCTTGAGATCTTCCCAATCCTGTTCACTCCACTGATCTTGAACATGATTGCTTCATGAGTGGTATATGTGCTATCTGCCCTGTGCACATAGAATAGCTTTTCTTCTTCTTCCCAAATAACAAACTTTATATGACTGACTGGATCTTCTTCTTTATCATCAACTTCATCTTGAGATACAAAAGGCATCCCATGCTCGAGCACTTTAGTTTCTATGCTCATTCTTAGCAGTTGCTCGACTCTGGTTGGGCTCATAATTTCTCCCAGTTTGACATAGATATCGGTCAGTTGGAAGATATCAAGCATTCTAGTGGCAAGATGAGCATTTACCACTCTGGAAGTGCCATTCAAAAATTGGAATTTGAAGTCAAAGTTATCTTCATTGGCTGTCCACCAATAATTTTATTCTATCTGGGTGGGCCTTTCTTCCTTGGCTTTTTCTCTTTCTCTCTCTTGGCATGCATCAGTATCCTCTTTCTCTTCTTCTTTTCCTCATTTGAATCATCAGTTGATTCCTTTTCAATTGGGGCTTTACCCTTTGATGAGGGAGAAAAGGGACCAGGTTGGGCATCAGTTGGTGGGGTAGGAGCAATGGTGGTTGAGGGTTCCCTTATGGTAAGAGGTGGCAAGGATGTTTGAGGAGGTGGTCTACTGGCTTCAGGTGCAGGGCTAGTAGGAGGAGTTGGTGGGAAGATATCTGAGAAGTATATGGTAGGGGCAGGTTTCTTCTTGAAGGGGATGATTGGAGTGAAATTTTTGGTTCTGTATTTTGGGTTTGAGAGTTTGGTGGTAACTTTCTTGCTTATTGAGGGTGGCTTGTAAGGTATGATGGCAAGTGACTGAAATGCTGATGGAACAGCTGTAGGTGTAGGGTTTGGGTTATAGATGAAGGAAGGTGGAGGTAGGATATCTACATCATCAACAAATTCTGGTTTAACATTTATGTTAGATGCCATACCTGAAGTGAATTCTGAAGGTGGAGGCAACACCAGCTTTGGATTTACAGCAACTTCATCTCCTCTGAGCTCTTGAAAAATTGAGTTAATTAGATTGCACAGCTCCCTAACCTTCATTTGATTAACTTCATCCTATGATTTCCAATTTCGGACAATCATGACCCTTTTAACCTTTTTCAGCAATAGGTAGTTCTCATCATTCTTCACCAGCTTGGTGGGCATCTTGGAGGCTATGGCAATCAATCTTTGCCTTTCTGCATCAGTCATAGCATCCAAATTGTATTCCCTCAGTCTCTAGTTGAAAGACCTCTTCTTTGCTTCTTTAAACAGACTCTCAACTACCCAATTTTGAGAGAACAAATCCAATTCTTCTTGAAACTCTCTTCCTAACCTCTCATGTTCAGCAGCAACTCTGGCATCTTCCACCATTTTGCTCACAGCTTCTGATTCTGGAGTTTGAACAACCTGCTGAATAGTTCTGATGGTTTCAGGTTGAACTAGCTCTTCCGCTTGAATTGGCTCATCAACTTGAACTTGCTCAGTACTCCTCATAGCTATTAAAGTTTCAGCTATGTCCTCAGTCTTATCTCTTGGTTGTTCTTCCGGTTGAACCACATGGAATTGATCAGATCCAAATATTGACTGGTTAGGGCCATATACTGGATCAGGAGCATTCTCATCGATCAATACAACTTCAACCTGTGTTTCCGGTTGAACTTCCGGTTGAACTACTGCATCATCTTCATGTAGAACTTTAGTCACCACCTGTGGTTAGGTGACTTCAGGTTCTTTGTCAGTCAGTTCTAGCACCTCAGTTCATTCACCTTCTCCTAACATATTCTCATTACCTCCTTCAGTCATGGTTCCCACTGCTGCAGTTTCAGTACTATCTTCAAAATTCTCAGCAGTTGCTTTGCTGGTGGAAGAAATATTCTTTTCAGCTTGGTCACTAGCTCTTTCAGCCGGAAAAAATGACATCCTTCAGCAGCCTAGTGATCATGTTAATATGCTCCAGGAGAGCACCAACAATAAGCATTGAGGATTGAACCAGTTCAGTGAGATTTGGGTCTTCAAATGGTGAGATAGCAATTAATTGGCTACTCTTCACATTCACCCAACTATCTTCAACTGAGAAGGGTTGGACACCAGCTTTCCTACAGGCTGTGGCTCTTACTTCAGCCAGAATTCTCTCAGTTTCTTCAATTTCAATCATAGCAGTTGTTGAAGTCATCTTCTCCCCCAATTTGACAGTATCAGCTTCATCTTCAGCTCTGTTTGGGTTTGAAGGATCTGCTTCAGTCTGAACAGGAACACCCTTGACTAAGGAAACAACAGTTGCATTCAATGAATCAACCTATTGTTGGAGAGAAAGGTACAAACTCGTCAATTCAGGTAGTGTATAACTGTCCTCAACTAGCTTTTTACTATTATCCCTGGACGAAACCAAGTTATCAATCCGAGATTGATCAATCCTGGTACCCATGGCTTCTTGGCACCTAGGATTCTCCTCAACTGTTTCAGCAACCCTTGGTTCCAATGAAGTAGGGGTGAGCAAAGTCGGTTTCCCGATATTTTTTTGTCCCGAATCCTGATCGAGACCGAGACCGAGACCGAGATTTTCTAGATACCGTGACCGAGTCCCGACCGAAACCTTCATTTGGGGTATTGGTCTCCCGACCGAATAAGGTTTTTCGGGATTTCGGTTTCCCGATTCCCGACCGAATTCAACTCTATGTGAGTGTTTTTTTTTTTGCGTTAAGGGTCCATTTACACGATTCCTGATGATTAATCATGAATTTATCAAATTCTTACCACCTAAATTATGGGTTTACTTGGTGTTTTTTTACGTGAAGGCTCCATGGGAGTGTTCTTTATTATGGGGTTATTTGTTTTTTTGAGACTTGAAGTGACCACCTAGATTTTGGGTTTACTAGGTGTATTTTTGTTATCTGCTAGCTGTTATATAAAGGTTTTCCATCAAATGGCTGCACTATTGCCACGATTTAAGTTGCAGCAACGATTTAAATTCCAAACATTGATCACAATAGCATTATTCCGAAGGTTGAATTCACATAGCGGCTGCCATATTAGACACAAATTTGGCCCCTTGATTGTCCGATTTGGGCTCTTGATTCAATAAAAGAGTATTGGGTTTGCTGATTAATCAAAAGAGTATTGGGTTTCCTGATTAATCAAAAGAGTATTGCGGCATTAATATACAAATTCAGGAATTCGGGAATTGCTATAAATCTCGGTCTTTGACCGAGACCGAGACCGAGACCGACTAAGGAAAAATTTTGGGACCGAGAATGACCAACTATAAGTTCGGTCGGTTCGGGATTCGGGTATTTTCGGTCGGTTTTTCGGTTTTTTGGGATTTCCCGATATTTTGCTCACCCCTACAATGAAGGACCCCTGGGTGCTGATTCAGAGAAGATTACCACAGATTGGGTCTTATTGATGTTACTACTGGCACCAAGATCCAGTGGGGATACTTGGGCAGCAGCAGCCCTTTCTGTATGAATCTCTTCATCACTCCTGAGATCCACCTCCGGTGAAGAGTGGACGTTCAGTGCAGCAGGGTCCTGATCCATCAGTATGTTTTCAAAAATATTTTCCACGTAGGATACAAAGCATCATTTTTCCGGTTGAAGTTCACCCGGAGATTTCAAAAGTTCTTTTCTCACATGTTGAACCGGAAAACCAAAACACATGATTTTTGAAAATTTGTGTTAATTTTTCATAGTTTATCAGCAGTTACTGACTATGAACTGAAATGGTTTCTAATTAACACAAGAGACTTTCTTTTTCTTTTTTTTTCTTTTTGTATCAAGAGACGGACTCTTAGACACAAAATTTGTTTCCTTTTATTGAGGTTGTGAAAATCTTTGAGTTAATCAAAGTTCATCATCCCAATGGCTATGATGAGGTAGAAGAATCTTGCCTCATCGAATGCTTTGGTAAATAGGTCAGCCAATTGGTGATCAGTGTGAACTTTGAACAGTTTAATCAGATTCTTTTCTGCACAATCTCTAATAAAATGATACACTATATCAATGTGCTTTGTTTTGGAGTGCTTGACTGGATTGTTGACGATGGAGATGGCACTGTTGTTGTCTGCAAAGATTGGAGTTTCCATGAAGGTGATTCCATAATCAAGCATCTGATTTTGGATCCAAAGAACTTGAGTACAGCAACTTGAGGCAACAATGTATTCAGGCTCAGCAGTTGATGTAGAAACACAAGTTTGCTTCTTGCACTGCCAGGAAACAAGTCTTTCACCCAAAAATTGACATCCACCTGATGTTGATTTCTTGTCTATGTCACAGCCTCCATAGTCACTATCGGTGAATGCTTTGAAAGAGAAGTCAGAATTTTTGGGATACCATAAACCCAGTTTTGGTTGATCCTTCAAGTACTTGAAAATTCTCTTGACAGCTAGCATGTGTGACTCCTTTGGTGATGACTGATATCTTGCACATAAGCATACACTAAACATGATGTCAGGTCTACTTGCAGTGAGATACATCAGTGATCATATCATTACTCTGTACATGTGTACATCTACTGGCTTGCCACTTAAGTCATTGGTTAACTTGTGGGAAGTGGAGATAGGATTTTTTGCACTTGAACATGCCAGAATATCAAATCTCTTCAGCATATCTTGAATATACTATGACTGGTTCAGAATGATCCCAGCTGCAGTTTGCTTCGCTTGTAGTCCTAAGAAGAAGGTTAATTCTCCCATGGAGCTCATTTCAAATTTCGACTGCATCAAGGTTTCAAATTACTTGCACAACAAAGTATTAGATGAACTAAAATAATATCATCTTTACCAACATTTTTGACAAAAAGCGTTTTATCAATAGCTCCTCTCCTGTAGCCATTCTCTAGAAGATAGTGTGAAAGAGTTTCAATTCCAACTTCTAGGTGCTTCTTTGAGGCCATACAGGGCTTTGATTAGTTTGCATACCCTGTTTGGATGATGAGGGTCCTCAAATCCAGGAGGTTGTTTGACATACACTTCTTGTTCCAGTAATCCATACATGAAGGCACTTTTGACATCCATTTGAAATACTTGGAAATCTTTGAAGGCAACATAGGCTAGAAAAATTCTGATTGCTTCCAATCTAGCCACTGGTGCAAACACTTCATCATAATCAATGCCTTCTTCCTGTACATAGCCTTGCACCACCAGTCTTGCTTTGTTCTTAATGACAATGCCCCTGTCATCCTTTTTGTTTCTGAACACCCACTTGGTACCAATTGGTTCTGCTTCAGCAGGCAGGTCTACCAATTCCTAAACTTTCTACTTATTAATTTGAAATAACTCTTCTTGCATTGCCTCTACCCAGCTGTTATCTTCCAAGGCATCAGCTACCTTCTTGGGTACTTCTTGAGACAAAAATGCAGCATGCAAACAAATATTTGCATCAGCAGATTTACTTCTTGTTAACACAGGTGCTGACATATCTCTAATGACATTATCCAATGGATGATTCTTGTTGATTCTTCTGTCTAGGAGCATAGGGAACTCATGGCTTCTTCCATTTGATGGTATGCTGAGCCTAGGTAGTATGTGTTCAAGCTCAACATTACCAAAGTGTGACACAGGATCTGAAGCTTCAACTGCTTCATGAGAACTGGTTTCTGAATTGTGGGTCAGATGCTCAAAACTAAGCTCATTAGATGCAACATCATTTGAATTTTAAGGTTCACTTGATCCAGAATCAGTGTTCTCCATAGTTTCTGAAATTGAGTTTTCCGGTTGAACTTGAACTGCAGAAGCGAGTTTCGCTTGGACTTCAACCGGAAATGCTTCAGTGGCGATTTGAATTATTTCAGCTTGTTTCTTTCCATTTCCGGGCAAGATAGGTTTGGTGCTCATTGAAGAGAAGAAGATTGGCTTCTTTGTGGTTCCATCAAAGTTACTCTTCCAATGTTCATCAGCTTACCTGTAAAGATTCTGTTCCTGCACTAAAGAGCTCACAGGCTTCTCAACAGTTATGTTGAAAGCAGTGGTTAGTGCATCAATATCGAATAACCAGGTAGGCTGAGACTCAAAATTGTTGGGAGATTTTTCATTAAAAGTCACGTTTATTGTTTCTTCAACAATTTTGGTTATCTTGTTGTATACTCTGTATGCCTTAGACACACCAGAATATCCAACAAAATATCCTTCATATAGCTCATTGGTTTTCAATATTGTAACAGGACAACCAAATGGCTTAAAGAAATAAATGTTTGGCTTTCTTTTTCTCCAAAGCTCATATGATGTCTTGTTCTTGCCTTTGACAATCAAGATCCTGTTTTGGACATAATAGGTAGTGTTCACTGTTTCTGCCCAAAATTATCACAGGGAGTTTAGAGTCTGCTAACATTGACCTAGCAGCTTCAATCAGTGTCCTATTTCTTCTTCCAGCAACACCATTTTGTTGTGGAGTTCTAGGAGCACTGAATTGTCTAACAATTCCCTTTTCTTAACAAAATGAATTTAAAACATGATTTTTAAATTCAGTGCCATTGTCACATCTGATTGTTTTCACTTTAAAATTGGATTGATTTTCTAAATTTATCACAAGAGTTTTTAACAATTCAGCAGTTTCATCTTTTGTTTTAAGAAAGAAAACCTATGTGTATATAGAGAAATCATCAATAATGACAAAACAATATGACCTTTTTCCCAAACTCATTACTCTGGTTGGACCAAAAAGATCCATGTGCAACAGCTCTAGAGGTTGTGAAATAGAAGATTCAACTTTTGGCTTGAAGGAGGTTTTGTGTTGCTTGCCCTTGAGACATGGCACACAATGTTCAGAACATGTAAATTGCTTGTTAGGAAGACCCTTAACCAAGCCAATATTGACAATTCTATTCATGTTCTTGTAGTTTACATGTCCTAACCTCCTATGCCACAAAGCAGATTCATCCAATGAGGCTTTGGATATAAAGCAAGCAGTGCCACAGGAGGGTGCAGCAACTGACATATCCAAAATATATAGTCCATCTCTCTTGGGTGCTTTAAGCATGATTAGCTCATCAGGAATTTTCACACCAGGTTTGAGAACTATAGCCTCTCTCTCATTAAACATCAAATTCAAATTCTTGTCAAACATCTGTGAGATACTGAGAGGATTGAAATTTAATGTATCAACAAAATTGACTCTATCAAAACTTACCAGTCCATTGCTCACATCTCCCTATGCTGAGATATGGCCTTTAGTGCTTCCAAAGGCAACTGGTCCTCCATTGATTCTTTTTGTGTTTTCCAGTATATGCTTATTCCCTGTCATGTGGCAAGTGCATCCACTATCTATTACCTATAGGCTATGTTCGCCTTTATTCTGCACCTGCACATATCAGATTTGATCGTTTCTATAGGGGACCAAAGCCTGAGTGGTCTTAGGTCTGCCATAAGCATCGTTATACTTGTACTCCTTGAGTACTAAAGTATTCACAACTGGAGCATCAGTAAGCAGATCATCATTATCAAGGTTCATGCTCTCATAGGGAGTGCTTGTTTGACTAAATCTCTCACTTTTGCTGTTTTTCCTCTCAGCAATTTTTCTTTCACGGTATTCCCAGAATTTTCTCTGTTTGTTGGTCACTTTCTTTGGTATTTCACTGGATGAACAGTGAGCTTGATTGACCAATTTAGTTCTTTCAGGTGATTGTGGAAACCTTTGAGAAAAGTTTTCAACCTGAAGTGGAACACAATAACTTCCACTTGAACTAGCAAGGAGTTCCGGTTGGTTAGATTTCTTACCTTTTGAAAAACTTTCCCTTGAGGTGGTCTTTCCTCTCGAGGGATTTCTTCTACCTTGGCTTTCAAAAAGTTCAAACCCTTCAGCAAAGTGTACTTTCGGTCTCTGCTTGGGAGCAGTAGCTGATCTGGGTTGTTTTTGATTTTCCGGTTGAACTAAAGTTCGAGCGGAAAGTTGTTCCGGTTGAACTTCAGCCGGAAAACGATTTTGCTTTAAAACAGAAAAACTTCCATTTCTTTCATTTCCAACCAAAATCCTGTTAGACTCAGATCCAAAATACTTCATGGTTTGGCTTTTCACAGGTGAGATTCTACCTGTGAGCTTTCTTTGAAAATCAGTTGTTGGTTTTTGATCAAGTTTTGGTTTTGAAAGATGTTGGACTTTACTCAATGGGTTGAGCAAACACATGGCAGCAAGGTGCCCTTTTTCACCGCAGAAAACACATTCAAGACTTCTAGCTTCATAAAACTCATTTTTCCTGGGAGACTCATTTTTTGGCAATTTGCTTGTAATTTAATTAA
>JBCNJP010010276.1:0-23127 GCA_039602395.1 Deinandra increscens subsp. villosa | reverse complement strand
CACAGATTGGTTATCAAAGAACCGTGCCGAGCTTGCCTGCTTCGATAAAATTATTCGCATTCCTCGTCCAGATGGTCAGTTTTTGTTAATCCATGGCGATAAACCGTCCGGTGGGCTTAAGCTTATGTCTTGCACCAAATCCCGCAAGTACTTACGCAAGGATTATCCGGCATTCTTGGCACATATTATGGAGGTTCGAGATAAAGAACTGGGAATTGAAGACATCCCGGTCGTGCGA
The DNA here is from genome assembly GCA_039602395.1 of Deinandra increscens subsp. villosa. NCBI lineage: Eukaryota > Viridiplantae > Streptophyta > Magnoliopsida > Asterales > Asteraceae > Deinandra > Deinandra increscens. Next base: position 22,889 of record JBCNJP010010276.1, on the reverse strand, counting down.
GACTTTCCTGAGGTGTTTCCCGATGATATAGCGGGTCTTCCTCCCGTTCGCCAAGTGGACTTCCGTATTGATCTTGTTCCGGGTGCCACTCCTGTTGCGAAGTCACCCTATCGCCTTGCACCCTCGGAAATGCAAGAGTTGGCTAAACAACTCCAAGAGCTTTCCGACAAAGGGTTCATTCGTCCGAGCTCATCCCCTTGGGGAGCACCTATCCTGTTTGTTAAGAAAAAGGATGGCTCCCTTCGCATGTGCATTGATTATCGTGAGCTCAATAAACTCACGATCAAGAATCGTTATCCTCTACCTCGTATTGATGATCTCTTCGATCAGCTTCAGGGTGCCTCTTGTTTTTCAAAAATCGACCTTCGTTCCGGTTATCATCAGCTTCGGGTCGCGGAGGAGGATGTTCATAAAACCGCTTTCCGCACCCGTTATGGCCATTATGAGTTCACCGTGATGCCCTTTGGTTTGACAAACGCTCCTGCTATATTCATGGACCTCATGAATCGCGTTTGCAAACCCTATCTTCATAAATTTGTGATTGTATTCATTGATGATATTCTTATCTATTCAAAGTCAAAGGAAGAGCATGGAACCCACTTACGACTTGTGTTGGAACTTCTGAAGAAAGAACAACTTTACGCCAAATTCTCTAAATGTGAATTTTGGCTAAGCGAGGTTCAATTTTTGGGTCATATCATTAACGATAAGGGCATTCATGTTGATCCTGCTAAAATCGAGGCCGTTAAGAGTTGGTGTACCCCTACATCACCAACTGAAGTCCGCTCGTTTCTTGGATTAGCGGGCTATTACCGGCGCTTCATCGCTAATTTCTCTCGTATAGCCGTGCCTCTTACTGCTTTGACTCAGAAAAGTCAACCATTCGAGTGGGGTCCTGCTCAGGATAATGCTTTTCAGACACTTAAGCAAATGTTGTGTGAAGCTCCTATACTCACACTTCCTGATGGGACGGATGATTTTGTAGTGTATTGCGACGCATCTCATCAAGGCCTTGGTTGTGTTCTCATGCAACGGGGAAAGGTAATCGCATACGGGTCGAGGCAGCTTAAGAAGCACGAAAAGAATTACACGACCCATGATCTTGAGCTTGGTGCGGTTGTGTTTGCTCTAAAAATTTGGAGGCATTACCTCTACGGTACCGAGTGCGTGGTCTATACCGATCACAAGAGCCTCCAACACATCTTCGATCAGAGGGATCTCAACATGCGCCAACGTCGATGGATCGAACTCTTGAACGACTACGATTGCGAGATTCGTTATCATCCTGGGAAGGCGAATGTCATGGCCGATGCCTTGAGTCGAAAAGAGCATCTCAAGTTGATTCTATTTCAGAGTTCCCATCATATGACCAACCTCAAAGCTCGCATTCTGGTAGCTCAACGCGGATCTGTTGATGAGGGCAATCTGCATAATGAATTATCTTGTGGCGCTGAGCTCCAATTTGAGACCAAGTCTGATGGTCTTCTTTATTTCTTGGATCGTATCTGGATTCCCGATCGAGACGACCTTCGGGCAATTATCATGAACGAGGCACACAAGTCTCGTTATTCCATTCATCCTGGATCTGATAAGATGTATCTTGACCTACGCAAGCTCTATTGGTGGCCCGGTATGAAGAAAGACATAGCGTTCTATGTGGCGAAGTGCCTTACTTGTTCCAAAGTTAAGGCCGAGCACCAGCGACCAACCGGCCTACTTGAGCAGCCCTTGATTCCCGTGTGGAAGTGGGAGAACATCACAATGGACTTCATTACAAAACTTCCGTGAACTTCTAAGGGATGTGATACTATATGGGTTATCGTTGATCGTTTAACCAAATCTGCTCATTTCCTCCCAATCATGGAGACCGATGGAGCCCCGGTTTTAGCTCAAATCTTCCTTAAGGAGATTGTGTGTCGCCATGGTACTCCTTTGAGTATTATCTCTGATCGCGATAGTCGTTTTATGTCGCATTTCTGGCAGTCCCTCCATGCTTCTTTAGGGACTCAGCTAGATTACAGCACTGCTTACCATCCTCAGACTGATGGTCAATCCGAGCGCACCATTCAGACCCTCGAGGACATGCTTCGGGCATGTGTCATTGATTATGGTGGGAGTTGGAGTTCATTTTTGCCCTTGATTGAGTTCTCCTATAATAACAGTTATCACTCTAGCATCGGAATGGCTCCATTCGAGGCTCTTTATGGTCGCAAATGTCGTTCCCCTATTTGTTGGTCCGAGGTCGGTGAATCTCAAATCACCGGTCCTGAGTTGATTCAGGAAACGACCGATAAAATCTCCCAAATTCATGATCATCTTCTTGCTGCTAGGAGTCGTCAGAAAAGTTATGCTGATAAACGACGTAGACCCCTTGAGTTTGAGAAGGGCGACCTTGTCCTCCTAAAGGTATCTCCTTGGAAAGGCGTATTTCGGTTTGGTAAAAAGGGGAAACTAGCACCTCGCTTTGTCGGTCCGTTCAAAATTCTTGAGAAGGTCGGTAAGATGGCCTATGTGCTTGATCTTCCTCCTGAGCTGGCTAATGTCCACCCTACATTCCACGTTTCGAACCTTCGCAAATGTTTGGCTGATGAGAATCTTCAAGTTCCACTTGAGGACATTCGGATTGACGACTCTCTGCACTTTTTTGAAAGACCCGTTGAGATCATGGACCGTGAAATCAAGAAGCTCAAGCGTAGCCGCATCCCGATTGTTAAGGTTCGTTGGGAATCCAAGCGTGGACCGGAGTTCACTTGGGAGCGTGAGGATCAGATGAGGGCTAAATATCCGCAGCTTTTCGCTTAGTTTGTTTTTCTCTTATGTTATCTCTTAATTTCGGGACGAAATTTCCAAAAGTAGGGCAGACTGTAACATTTCAGGTTTTCCGATTTGTCAGATCCGACCCGAATTCATGTAATCAGTACCGTGATCGATAATAAATGAAGGGTTATGTTTTCTATGGTGTTTTACATCTCATTTGAGGTGATTTGATTTGTTATTATGATTATTGTGTTGGTTTGTGCTTATTTCGGATTTTACGCGAACACGTCACCAATAACGTGTAACCGAGAATTCAAGCAATCTGAGCATGTACGAGACTTTTATGTGATACTAGTTAAGCATACAAGTGAATACAAGCGAGGACGTGCAAGGATTTGAGGTTTAGAACGAAAACGGTGAACGTTCGGCAAATCCCGCGCGATTTCAATTTTAACCGGGAGATCACGTTTCCAATTATCGTATATCATAATTATCATATTTATGAGTCTTATGGTCACTTATGATCACACACAACATTACGAGTCATCACACACATGATCGAGTCACAAATCGTAGGTGAATTGCTTAAAAGTGATACGTACGGCAAAACCGACCAAAATTGCATGTTTTGACCTAATTTGTGTATACATTAGTGTTACGTGGCATATTTGTCATCATTTTGAGTGGGTTTAATGTAATGAGCATGATGGGACCATTATTTGGGTGATTTGGGAGAAAACGGGCTCGAAAACACCGAAAAATGACAAACCGAGCACCCGAAACGATGAAACAACAAAATAATTACCCGGGCAAGCACTAGGCGTATCGCCTGGAGCTTCATGAAGCCCTAGGCGATACGCTAGGAAGTAGGTTTCCAGCAAAACCCTAATAATCCCACTATTTAAGCATCATTAGCCTCCATGCTCTCCACTTTCAGCCCCCATCAGCTCCTAAACGTCCCAAAACCCCTGGAAATCCTCTAAACAAGCCCTAATACCATCTTTGAAGATTGAAGCTTGAAGATTGAAGCTTGGATCCTCCCTCTTCACCCCTTTTCTTCATCCTTTCGGTTTACCGGTAAGTAATGATCCTCCACCCGATTTACCAAGATCCGACCTTTATGACTTCTCTAGGCTAGATCTATGTTCTAAATTATCTCTTCATCTAGATCTATTGATTTCTTGGTCCAAGATTGCAACTTTATTATGTTTTTGGCCTAGATCTATGATTATGCATGCTTTTATGGTATAGATCTAGGGTTTTATGCATCAAGACTTGATTTTTATGTTGAAAATTGTTTATATCTGATCTTGCATGCTACTAAGTACTAAAATCCATGTCTTATATCATCAAGATTGCACCTTTATGTTAGATCTTGGATAGATCTATGTAATACATGTGATTTTGGGCTAGATCTAGGGATTTCATCATCAAGACTCCATTTTTATGTTTCAAATGAACTTGATTTACCTCATGAATAATGTTTGGGACCAGATCTATGTGATATAACCATCAAGGATGGATTTTACATGATAAAATGAATAGATCTCAACATGTGTGTCATCTAGGGTTAGAAAATGTGTGTCATAAACTTCAAAATGGCATTTTTACCTCTTAACATGGTTAGATCTATAATTTTATTGGCATATAAAGTTAGATCTGTATGTGAGACCATTTAATCATAAACTTTTATAAGTTTAAAAGTTAAACCCATCCATGTATGCACAATAGGGTTCGTTTTGTGACCAAAAGTGGATTTCTATGCTAAGACTTGACTAGATTCATGCTAGACTTGGCTAGGATCATGCTAGATCCAAGTAGATCTATAAAATCTATAATAAATTATGTTGGATCTGACCTTGTATGATAAGCATGTAAATTATTTTGAATTGTTACCATGGCAATTGACTTTTGTTGACTTTGTTGACCTAGTTTGACTTCCATGCTAGTTTGCTAGATTAGGGCCATTCAACCTTACTTAGGACATAGACTTGAACCCAAACTAAGTCCGTACGCTATCACTTGAGTAATACACCAATGAGTCGTGGTTTGGTTATGTCGTATCATGTCGTGTTAAGTCACGATTATCGCTTTACTTATTTATCTATTTCTTTTGTCCCAATCTCGGTCAATCGTCTAGGTGATCTCCGGACGTGATTTTCGCGCATCGCTATCGCTTGTTCTTCTTCTCTATTCACCCGTGAGGTGAGTATCATAGCCCTTTTTCCTTTAAGTTTTGGGGTGCAACATGTACCGTATTCAAATCATGTTCTTGAACTTTATTTCTCAAAACCGCATGCGAGTAATGTGTTAGATCTATGTTCCTAGTATACGTGAACTTGATTGATCATTGCTATGGATTGTTGTGTGTGTTGTACTTATGTGTTGCTCATGTTCATGTTCATGTTCATAGACGTATTCCCATTAACTCATTTGAGCCGGGGTTACAATAATGGATCCGTTGGTCTGGCAACCCACTTGGCCTGCCTCGCGTGTGGCGCCTTGTGATTGAAAGCCTAAATGCCGAGGGCTTGGGTTACGTCGACCCCCATGTGCTATGTTTCATTTCTAGTTTACTATGCTTGCGTTCATGGTTTAACATATAATCGCATGTTGTACTATTTTTCATGTACGTATTTAAACCTATGATTACTCACCAACTCTTGTAGTTGATCGTATTTTCTACATGTTGCAGGTGGTGCTGTTTGATCTTGTTATCGACGCCTTAGGACTATGCATTGGACTTAGTAGACCTTTTAAATAAAAAATTGAGCTTTTATGAGATGTATGAACTCAATATTTTGTTACATGTTATGTTTGACTTTGATGGTTGTTTTATGAAAATTGGCATGATTAAATATAACAACTTTAATAGTGTTGTGAGCATCTGGACAATCTTAACGCCCCGACGTAAATTCCGCCGTCGGTTGGGGTGTTACAATACCCTTCAAATTAGCAAATCTCTCATCATCAATCAAAGAGTGATAATATGTTTGAAGTTGACCTTCAAGATACACCCTTTCGAAATCATCAAAATCCATTTTGTACAACTCACTTAGCTTCACCAACTTTGATTTATCATATCTACAAAATGAATCACAAGGACTCAAAGCCGCCATGTATTCTAGCAAATCGGTGCTCACTTCACTAAAGCGGTCCCCAAATTCTTGAATTTGCATATCCATAACCGTGTTGAATATATCAACTTCAAAGTGATGTTGATTAGTAACCTTGGTCATACGATTTTTTGGAGTAACATAAATTTCTGGCATTTTCACAACTTTAATGTTATGTTGATGACAAAAAGAAAATACCTTCTTTAACAATTCAGGAAAACCTTTTTCTCTTAAAGATTTCAATGATTTAATTGTCGCTTTCACCAAATTTGCCGCTTCCAAAATATCTTGATCATCTCTTTGAAGTTTCTTTGACAAGGTATCCGTTTCGCCAAAAATCTCCAACATCAAGTGTAAATAAAACACAAAATCAATGTTTTTGAAATATGATAAAATACCGGTTGCTTGAGTTCGGTTTTGTAAACTAGATCCATCCTCTTCAACTTTCTTAAAAACCTTGACAACATCCTCAAACAATTTCTTTAAACTTATTAGTGTTCTATAATGTGAGCCCCATCTTGTATCTCCGGCTCGAACAAGAGAAGTCTCTTGATTTAACCCTCTTCCGGTCTCAATTTCACCTTTACTAATTTCTTCTTGAACCCTTTCCCTGTGATTGTCCCTTATCATGTCTTGTCTTTTACAAGAAGCACACACCACATTCACCACCAAAGCTAAATGCTCAAAGAAATCATGAACTCCATCGTGGTTCTTAGCTACTTCCACGACCACTAATTGAAGTTGGTGTGCAAAACAATGTACGTAATATGCTGAAGGATTATCTTTTAATATCAATGCTTTCAAACCGTTAAATGCACCCCGCATATTACTTGCTCCATCGTATCCTTGCCCTCTTAACTGTAACAAAATATTATATATTCTGTAAATATTCTATAAATAAGATATATAAAACCAAATCAAATTATTGATAAAGAAAGTGCATCATTTACCTGAGACAAACTCAAATTATTCTTAGTAAATACAGAATCAATGGCTTCTTTTAGAGTTAAAGAAGATGTATCCTTCACGTCGACAACTCCACAAATCGTTCTTTTACAATTCCAAGCTTGTTAACATATCGCACCACCATAGCCATTTGTTCCTTTTTGGATACATCACCAGACTCGTCAACTAATAAAGAAAACACATCCGTACCAATTTCTTCACAAATGGACTTGATTATCTCTTTTGAAAATCATTGAACAATCTCCTTTTGAATCCTCGGAGATGTCAATTTTTCATTTTTTGGAGCTTTATCTAAAGTAACATTATAGATGCTCTCATTATGTTCTCGAAGGAAAGATAACGTTTCAAGGAAAAGCCCTCTTGAACAAGATTCATCAGACTCATCATGACCGCGAAATGGCAAAGTATTTTTTAATAAAAACCTGCAAGTATCAATTGTAGCACGCAATCGAATTTGATAGTTACTCTCTTCAACTTCGGTTCGCTTACAAAAAGCTTCATTAATTGCTTGATTTTTCTTCACTAGATTTTCACACTTTTGTCTTGCTTTGTTGTGATAACTACTAACATCACCCACATGAGTCTTCAATGCTATCTCTTTATGCCAATTATTAAAGCCTCCTGTTACAAATACGTCTCGTCCCCCTTGTTGCCCCACAATGTCTCCAAATAAGTAGCAACATAAACAATAAACTTTGTCCTCTTTAATGCTATACTCTGACCAATTATATTCATCAAACCATTCCTTTACGAAACGCCTATTCTTGTCACCATCTTTTGTTATTGGAAATGTATGACCTTTTGGTTGACAAGCTCCTTGAATCCAATATTTTCTCCTTATGCTATCAACTTCATTTGGATGATAGGTTGTAATTCTTGGCCTATCAGCCGGGTCCGAAGGAAGATTATGAATACCAAAACTTGTTGGAATAGGTTGTGGACCTTGTGGTTGTGATTGTGGTTGGAGTTGTGGTCTTTTTTCTTCACCACGTTCATCACTACTATCAACATCCGGTTTTCTTTTAAAAAAATTTCCAATCTTGCCCTACAAATTATCAACTTACAATTAACAACTTCACATCTTAATTAGTAATTACCCTATAAATTATCAAATAACTAACATACCTGTTTCATTCTCTTTAATATTTATGTTGCAAACTTGTTTCCTACCAATGTTTGCCTTCAAAGTTTGGAACAACTAGCAAAACAACAAATGTATAATAAATTTAATAAAACAATAAAGTGTTCTTTTTAAAATCAACCATTGAATTTACCCATACCCACTGAAAATTGTGGGTGGTTGTGGTTAAATTAACCATTCAATTCAATCAAAAATTTAACTTCTACCCATAGTCCCATACCCACTGTAAATCAATTATAATAAATTTTTCTTCAATCGAAGTCTGTGGAACCATTCAATTCAATTTAAAATTGAGAGAATCAATATCTTTATATATCATAACAGTTAAGAATTGAATAAAGCAACAACAATTATTCAAGTCGCCAGTCGGTGGTTTAATCGCATCGGCCATTCGGTGGCAAAGTGGCAAACAACAACCCAATAACACATCCATCTACTACGGTACTTGTACTACCTGCGAATCTGTGCTTCAAGCCTTCAATCGGTGCTTCAAATCGGTGCTTCAAGCCTTTAATCGGTTCTACAAATTGATGGAGGTAGCCGAAATATGGTTTTTATTATTTAATTTAGTTATATTTTATTTTAATTAGTTATCTTTTTAAATTTTAAATAAGTTAACGATTGAGTTATTTTCGTTTGAAAGTTTCATGCCTATCTTGTAGATAGGAGCATTATTTAAGGATGTTGGTATTCTAGGGTTCATCAGTTTTGTTTTTGAGTTTTGAATAAAATTGAAGAGGAATTCTTCACTCTAGTTGTTTCTCTGCTTGAAATACTCGGTATTCGATTGTTTGCGGTGTGAAACTGCATCAGTTGGTATCAGAGCTCAGTAGACGATTCAATGGCAATACCGGAGCCGGATTCCATTTGTTTTCTCCGTAGATCCGCCGACCGAGGCAACGAGGACCACTTACGGGATCCCCGGGACATAGCGGAAATCAAGAGGCTGCAACAACGAGTCCGGGACTTGGAGTTCCAGCAGGAGGAACGCTATGAGGCAACAGAACCCGATTCGTTTATCTGGGATGACGAAGAAGGTTGGGAGGAAACCGAATCAGGTTTCATCGTCTGGGACGATGAGAATGAAGAGGAGAATCCAATCTATCAAGAACCTATATACGATGAAGATGGGATCATACCCGACATGGCAGAATGTTTGTTGGTTGAAAAGTTGCTTGGATGGATTACTAGTCAAGGTGATGATCAAGTAGAAGAGGCTAACGATAATGATAAGTTGTCGATAGGTTCTTTGGTTCCGTCGCGATCTATAGTTTTGAGCATTATTTCGGATGCAAATGGGTTGAAATATTTCAAATTTGATGGGAGGGCAACTTGTCAAATTTTGAAACTTAATTTAGTTTTGACTAAATTCCTTCTTGAGGGCCGTAAAATTTGGAGCAGAATTTGTGGCTTATCAAAAGCACTTCAATTGAAATTCAATTTTGGAGCAAAATTCGTGAACAACATCTTACTTTCCGTGGAATATGGTGGACAGGTAACACTCAAATTGGTATATTCTAAATTAATGGAGTTTCAAACTTTTGACATAAATAAAGTTAGTCAATTAAGGGATAGATATTGGGAAAATATTGTTGATAATTCTTTAAGTTTGGGTGTCAACATTATCCATCTATATCGCCAAGTAGGGTTCAACATTAAAAGTAAGTTACAGGGAAAAAGTGTTGATCTTTTCGACGTTCTCAAGACTCGAGGACGGGTTTTTTTCGAAAAGAGGGAGGAGAAGGAACCAGAAGGACCTGGCAACCTGATAGACCAGGGACCCGCTCGTTCAAATGGTACCCACGTGAAGCCAACTGGGACAACTCGTGAAGCTAAATGCCAATTGAACAAAGGATGCATGGTGGTTCCGTTTGATCCCGGTGGGTTTGAGACAAGAGGCAAAACTCGAGGACGAGTTTTTTTTAAGAGGGGGAGTATGATGGAGGTAGCCGAAATATGGTTTTTATTATTTAATTTAGTTATATTTTATTTTAATTAGTTATCTTTTTAAATTTTAAATAAGTTAACGATTGAGTTATTTTCGTTTGAAAGTTTCATGCCTATCTTGTAGATAGGAGCATTATTTAAGGATGTTGGTATTCTAGGGTTCATCAGTTTTGTTTTTGAGTTTTGAATAAAATTGAAGAGGAATTCTTCACTTTAGTTGTTTCTCTGCTTGAAATACTCGGTATTCGATTGTTTGCGGTGTGAAACTGCATCACAAATGGGTGCTTCAATCGGTGGCTCGGTGCTTCAAATGGGTGCTTTAATCGGTGCTTCTAAATGGTGGTTGACGCCTTGCCGCCGCTTGCCGGAGATGCTTCAATCGGTGACGGGAAAATGGAAATCGAAAGCTAAGACTCACGGCAGAGGAAAGGGCGAGATGTCGATGATGTTAACCCTAAAGAAAGTTCGCTGGTGAGTGTCCATTTTCATATTTACAATATAATTTTTTTTTTTAAAGTTGAGGAGGGCCCTGTGGACCCCCTGGGCCTCAAACATGTCCGCCACTGCACCTCGATGATATTGCCCATGATACTCCCGTGGACAGTTCCTCCACTCCCAGTGAGTACAATCGATGCTACCGATCATGCCAGGAAGACCATGATATTGCCCATGCGCCTCATATAAACGCTCGATATCATGGGAGGTAGGAGAACGAAGAAACTCATCTTTATAAAGCTTAAGTATAGCATCACAAAAATTTATCAAACATTCACGCGTTGTTCTTTCCGACATCGAAAATGTTTCATCGTACTCGTCGTATACGTTACCAGTCGCCAGTTGGCGAATAGCTACCGTACACTTTTGCCCCTTGCGTCTTGACGTAATTGAAACCATTCAAAATTTTGTTCAATGTCGCTAACAATTTTTTAAAAACAACCTTTTAGACATTCGAAAACGCTCATTAAAAATACCTTCGTTGAAACGAGGATGATCGGCAAAATAGAGTTCCATCAAACGTTCATGCCCTGCCTCACGATCTCAACGTATACTTTTCCTTCTCTTCGAACGTGCCGTATCCCCTTCTTCTTGTAAAATTATGGCTTCGTAACAAGTTTTCATAAACATCAGCGCCTCCGTGTCCGAGTCACTAGAACTACTAGACGAAGTCATTAACTCGGGAGGGAGGATTGGAAGCATGTTAAATAAAAGAGTAGAATGATAAAGTGAGGTAGTGTGAAGAGTGTTTATAAAAATTGTGTGTATATATAGAGAAAGAGTAGGGAAAAAAAAGGGGTTACATGACCGTTCAACGGTTAGATTTTTTTTTAAAAATATCGGTATCTCTCGGCATATACTCGCCGATTCTTTCTCCAATTTTGCCGAAAACCCACTTGCCGAAAACAATGGTATACTACTTATCCTCTTGCCGAAAATCCCCCTTGCCAAAAACCATTTTGCCAATTTTTTTAACCCCCATACCCCTCACCCTTATACTTATTTTTTTATTATCATATCATATTATATCATAATATTCCGTGTATAACATCTGATAATAATATTTATGTCACCATACATATTGCTTTAGACAAATTCAATGTTTCCCATTAATTTATTTATGACATAAATTAAAACCAATCGCATAGCAACTTTAAAATAGGCCTCATCTCATGCTCGAGTTTTCCATGTTTACCCCTCAATACAAAGTACAAACCTATATAGCTAGAGTTACAACTTTGTAGCCAACCAACACACTACTATCGTAACTACCTTATAGTTTAATTAATAATCTAGCTACTCACAAAATAACAAAAGCAAAAGATGGCCCATGATCATAACCACCTTCAACTTTAATCTGTATAGTTAGGACATTCATTCAATGATGTTTGTTCTAATTTGTAGGCAAACTCGTCTAGTTCATCAAGACCAGCTCTTCCATCCACACAACGGGTAGGCTTTTCTAACCATTCTATTTCTTGATTTGAGAGGTTCTGGTTTAGTATACATATAAGAGCATCCACTATCATAGGCCTTTCTTAAGTCTTATAAATTTGCCATGTCATCTGTCATGGCACATCAACAAACCATAAAACTTTTCTTAAAAGGTTGATAAATGAGTCCCCACATAATTTATTTATTTCTCTTTTTAAGGCTAAGAGAATATAAAAAAGATATTAAAAAGCTAAAAAGCAACGAACTACTTCAATGTTTTGGACCTTTTCCTGGTATTAATTTGTATGACCTGTTCTTTCCATCTCTCTCTCTCTCTCTCTCTCACACACACACACACTGTCACCACCAGGGAAGAATAAACTTTCGGCAAGGTTAGCCCATCTAGCACTGTATCTGTTTGTTTTGCGGATTACCTTGGTATAGGAAAAATATGACAATGGATGCTCAGTTCGATTCCTCTCAATTCAAGTGGGCCTGGATTGGGCCCAATCTCCCTCATGTGGCTTTCAATTTGGTGCGTGACTGTGAGACTTTGTTAGCCCCATTTCATTGCTCTAATTGTCCGGACTTCTGGGGCTGGGATGCGGGAAGTAGAGATGATTTTTCCGTTAAGCAAGTTCGTTCCGAGGCTGAGGGTTTCCTCCTTAACTCTTCCGACTTCGGTTTTCCTTGGTCCTCTTGGCTTCCTCTTAAGGTAAATTCCTTTGCTTGGCGGGCGGGTCTTGACAAAATTGCTTCCAAGGCTAACCTTGCTTATCGTGGGATGGATTTGGTCACGAGCTGTGATGGATGCACCACCAACATTGAAACTACTGAGCATCTCCTTCTTCACTGCACGAGAGTTAAGCTTATATGGGATATGGTCCTTCATTGGTGCAAAGTTCCCCCGGATCTTCCTTCCTCGGTTAGAGAGGTTCTCTCAATTCACAACTCTTGGGGGCTCTCTAAAAAGATTAGCCGTGCGCTTCATTGTATCCTTGTCACTACCTTGTGGATTATTTGGAAGTGGAGAAATGACCGGCTCTTCAACAACCGGCATAACCGTCTTGACGAAATTATCGGTGATATAAAATTTTGGTCCTACACTTGGGTCAAAAATAGGGGAAAATGTTATTCTATCGATTGGTCGAATTGGTGTAATTTCTCTTTTACTTTTTAATGTTTCTCTAGCTCCTTGCTAGCTTTCTAATATATCAGCCGTTCAAAAAAAAATTGCAACATTTAGTCCATTTGGGGTTTTTTCTAAATAGATATTAGGCAGAAAATTAATATAAATGGATAAATATACCCTTTTGGTGGGGTCAAGAAAAACCAACTAATAGATTATTTTAAAAGAAAATTAATACTTGGACCAAAAATTGATTGTAAAACTAAATGTGAGGCACCAAATTGGAAAAATCAAAAAGTTTGGACTAAAATCGATTAAAACAGTAAACGTCAAGGACTAAAATAGAAGTTTACTCTTCGAAATTAATATAAGTCAATTTTCCAAAATAATATATAAAAATATAAAATTAATAATGAAATAATTATTACAATTTAACAACATATTACTAATCCTTATACATATTTTTCATTATCATATCATATTTATATCATATTCTGTGTATAACATGTGATAATAATATTTATGTCACCATACATATTGCTTTAGACAAATTCAATGTTTCCCATTAATTTATTTATGACATAAATTAAACCAATCTCATAGCAACTTAAAAATAGGCCTCATCTCATGCCCGAGTTTTCCATGTTTACCCCTCAATACAAAGTACAAACCTATATAGCTAGAGTTACAACTTTGTAGCCAACCAACTCACTACTATCGTAACTACCTTAAATAAAGTTTAATTAATCAAGCTACTCACAAAATGAGAAAAGCAAAACATGGCCCATAATCACAACCACCTCCAACTTTAATCTGTATAGTTAGGACATGTAGCCCCAGGCTGAGCCGCCTTCGCAGCCGGCGACGCCTCCACCGCCGGTGAAGGAGTAACAGGAGTGACTAACAACTCCGACGGAAGATCAGCAGATAAACCCTGCAAGTAAAAAGTGTAGAACAGCTTGAAAGGGAACACCAGCTGCTGAAGCTTGACCTGACCGTAGGCTCCGGCGAAGATCCCGGTGCCCCCGGTGACGGAAAGGTAGGTTTCCTCGGTGGTGACGTAAGCACCCTGGACGGATATCTGGCCGTAGTCGCCCAAGTGAAAGCTGTAAATGGCCTCGTAGCGGTCACCTTTCTTCTCCGGCATGTTCTTGATCAGAATGCATATTCCTGCCGTGATCCCCAATCTCGTTTCAAGATCAGCACTATAAACCTGCAACGAAATCTCGATCAGCAAAACTTTAAAATCTGATTTCCCTCATATATCTCTAGTCTTTACTTCTAAATTTAAAAAGGCCGAACAACTTAATTAACTACCTTATTGGTAAAGGGAACGAGATCACCGAGGGAATTCACAGGTTTTTGACCCAAGCGGAGATACGCCGGGCTTCCACGGTCTCTTTCGTTGATCTCATACACACACAGCTCATGAACTTTCGCTACAAAATACAAATCAAATAAGATTTAATTAAATCGTATCATAAATTAATCAACATTTGGAAAGAACACGATCGAGGAATATTATTTTACTTACTGGGTCTGGAGGAATCAGCTGGGTTGATTTGACTGTTGACACTAAACCCTCTCCGGTGGCTTGCCGAAGCGGTCAGTTTCTGAGAGAAGACCGGGTTAATAGAGTTTTTGAATGAGAGTAGGTTGGGAGATCTGGCGGTGGTGGCGCGTGTGGTGCGTGATAGATTCAGAGTGGAAGGGGTTGATGATTGCAGAGAGAGCAGAAGCGGCAGCCATTGATCGAAAGAGGGATTGTGGTTAGGATGAATATTTAAGGTTCTGTTCGATTGTTGGATGATGAATATGTGAAGAATATATGTGCTATTTAGACCACCCACATCAATACAACCTAAATACCACCTAAATACCACATTTTTGGTCCAGTCAGCATGCCACATCATTTACTTCCCACATACCACAAAACCCAACTTTTTCCCACATCAAGTACTTCCCCACATACCTCCTTTATTTTCCACATCACCATTTTATTTAATCTTTATTTTAAAAACTAGTTAACAAATTAATTCTTTTATTTAAAACGTATATTATTTTAATTTAAAAAAAAAACTTATCGACATAATTAAAATAATATTTTTTTTACAAAATAAATAAATAAATAAATATTTATTTAAATTTTTAATCATTATTATTTGAATATTAAATCATTTAAAATAATAATATTTAATAGCCAACGGCTAGTTTTTCAAACTTAGATATTTTAGCCAACGGCTAGTTTTTCAAAAGGTTATAAATAGAGCTTAGATTCACACATCTATTCTCATTTCACAACCATCAACCAACCTCTACCACCACCATGTCTAGCACACCTCCTGAAGATGTATCAGAGCACTACCGGATGTTGTGGTTAACCCGCTATGAACAACAACTTCCACCACCACCACCACCACCTCAAGCTCAAGTACCCAACCAGTTCAACCACATCCACAATCACCTCCACCAGCACCATCACCACCACCACCATCATCACCAACCACCACCACCTCCACCTTACCAACCACCACCACCTCCACCTTACCAACCACCACCACCTCCACCTTACCAACCACCACCACCTCCACCTTACCAACCACCACCACCTCCACCAATCACCCAAATGAACAACCTCCACTGTGCCGAGTCAAGCAGTGCTGCTGCAAGAAGAGTACGACAACCTCGTGTTGGCCGTACACCATCCCCACCATTTGTTGATGATGACCATGCTGAAGAGTGGGAAGCACTCTTTGAGTTGGAACGGGAAGCAGAAGCTGGGATGAACATTGAAGATGTTCACAACGTTGATGATTTTGAGACTTGGTACTATGGACAAGTACACTATCCAGAGGACTACGTCTCAGATGGATACAACGGCTACTCGTCTGATAACTCGTTTTAATAAGTATCTACGTGTGTGTGTAATGGTTAGGTTGTATGTTTTAATAAGTATTTTAGGTTGTTTCTCAGTTTTAATAAAAGTATCTTTGTTTGCTTTTCAGTTTTAATCTAATTATGTTTTAATTGAGACAAAAAAAACTAGCCGTTATAATAAGACAAAAAATAAAACTAGCCGTTTTTTTTAAAAAAAATATTAAATTTAATGTTTTATTTAATTATGAATTTTAGACATTTTTTCAGATTTTTTTGAAATTTATTTATATTTTATTAGTATTATTAAATGTTAAAATAAAACAAAATAATTTAAATGTTTAAATATGTTAAAGGAAAAAAAAAAGAAAAAAAAGAATAATCCAGTGGGTCCCGCCTTGGTCTCGTACGTGAGGGTTTGTATATACGTACGTACGCACGTACGTACGTAACCCACATCGGTTACGTACGCCGTACGTACGTACGTACTCGGCGACATACCACCGATGTGGGTGGTCTTATAAGGTTTGTTGAAGAGTGGTCGGAGAATTTGGGGGAATTCATGTTTTTCGCCGTTTTGATGTAATGCCAACACGGAATCGTTGACCAATGTGAATTTTGACTAAAAGCTACGACCGGCCAACTTATTTTTCAATTTAAATTTAAATTAAGGGTGAGCTTGGTTTGGTTTTTGGTTCGAATCGAACCCAAACCAAATGTTTTGGTTCCTAAAAAAATAAAAATCATACAGTTTTGGTTTTTTTGGGTTTTTTTTTTTCAGTTCGGTTCGGTTTCGGTTTTTTTATAGTATGTGGTTTATATATTTTTTAAACTTTAAATGTCTAGTATAAAAAGATAATTACATAATAGAAACAAACAACTACACTCGTAACATAAATTCAAAAAACAAAAGTCGCAAATGACACGCGTAACCATACAAAATAAAGTGGTTTTAAATTCAACGGATAGTGTCGCGAGTTCAAATGAAAGGACGATGAACTGATATCGTCATTAGTGTCGTGACTTCGTTTGACGTTTGGTGTTCTTAAAAAATGAAACTAGTTTAGAATGAAATTACGGTTTACAGTTTAGAATGACCTTCATAAAATACTAATTTACACATAAGCACTCGGTTCGGTTCGGTTCGGTTCGGTTCTTTTATCGGTTCGGTTCGGTTCGATTTTTATTCTACATGAAACCGAACCGTGACTCTCGGTTTGGTTTTTCTTTCGATTCGGGTTTGTCGGTTTTTTCAGTTCTTGTTCGTTTTTTTCGATTTTTTACTATTCTCTAATTTAAATTAGTTATTTATCGGTCACGGTTACGGTTATTGCGGCGATGCAAAACATAAAATAAAATGATTTTCTGACTCGTCCCATTAAATTTCAATCCTTAAATCTTTAAACTTTAAAGCAAAATCTACACCGTCACACGTAAACTTTAAATTTCTATCCTTAAATCTTTAAACTTTAATCTAAAATCTAGATCATGTAAAAATAATGAGTACGGCCGGTTATGAGTTAAGCTATAAGTTGATATTTTTTAAGCTTTTTTTTATTTAAAATTTAAAAACGTAATATTTTTAAAAACAATAATTCATTTCACTAAAAATATAAATAGAAAAAACTTCATGAAATAAAAATTAAATGCTAAAAAAATAAAAACTAAATAGGGAGAGGTTCAAATGAGAAGTTTGTTTTGGGTAAGAAGGATAAGAAGGAATTTCAGCCATTGGATCTTGATCTAATAAAAAATGAACGAGGGTATTTTAGTCTTAGCCACTTTTGTTGACTTTTTTATCTATTTTCCCCAATTTCTTTAAACATTCATAACTTTCACATACGACATTATTTTTAAAAAAAATTATACCATAAAAACGAGCAATTTTTTATCTTTAAAACGCATATAGTGTTGCTATATAAAAAATGAAAAAAAAATTACTCTTTCGATTTTTGACACAGGTCATTGTGTCATTGTGTCAAAATGTTCAGATCATTGTGTCATTGTGTCGTCGTGTCAAAAGTATATATAGTGTTGCTATATATAAAATTAAATACTCTTTCGGTTTTTGGCACAATATGAAACAATGATCTGAACATTTTGACACATCATTGTGTCATTGTGTCAAAATGTTCAGATCATTGTGTCATTGTGTCGTCGTGTCAAAAGTATATATAGTGTTGCTATATATAAAATTAATTACTCTTTCGGTTTTTGTCATCATATGAAACAATGATCTGAACATTTTGACACATCATTATGTCATTGTGTCAAAATGTTCAGATCATTGTGTCATTGTGTCGTCGTGTCAAAAGTATATATATTGTGCTGCTATATATAAAATTAAAAAAAATTACTCTTTCGGTTTTTAACACCATATGACACAATGATCTGAACATTTTGACACAATATGACACAATGATCTGAATATTTTGACACAATGACACAACGACACAATGACAATGATCTGAACATTTTGATACAATCGAAAGAGTAAAAAAATTAATTTTTTATATAGCAACACTATACGCGTTTTAAAGATAAAAAAACACTCGTTTTTATGGTGTAATTTTTTAAAAAAAAATAATGTCGTATCTAAAAGTTATGAAGGTTTAAAAAATGGGGGGAATTTGATAAAATGTCAAAAATACCCTTCCATCTTTGATTTTCTTTAGTTTTTCTCTCTAATTTACCCAGGAAAATTTTAAGCCATAGATCTTCATTTAATTGAAGATCTAATGGCTATGATTCCTTTTTATCGTTCTTATCCAAACTAAACTTCTCACAATAACATCACCCAAACTAAATATTATATTATTCTCTAATAACAAGCTTTTCCAACTCAGTAAGCTCTCCTTCTGCCAAGTAAAGATTGGTGGTGTCTATGACGATTAGGCGAAGGTCTTTCCGACGTTCATGATGCATCTTGATTTCAATTTTTTCTTTCCTTGGAGGTCGTTGAATTAATTTTTTTTTTCATTTCTTAAATCTATATATATTCACCCATTTTTAAATCAAAACCCTACCACCTTTTCTCTTCATCTTCTACTCTCTTCTAAATTTTTTAATTTTATAAACTTCATCTCAATGAATCCCTACAACATACCATGGTTTCAACGACCCGAATCAACGATTGGTTAACCCAAACCAACCAATGTTCAACCTATACCAACAAATGTTCAACCCAAACCAACTGACTTACAATCTAAACCAATACCCCATCAAATGCAACGATTGCTATCACCCAAACATGCCTTCATTTTGTAATATGGCACCGGGTGTAAATCATTTCTCTCAACAACAAGTACACTGACTTGGAAGTTTTTGTGTCGAAAACCCAACCCGACAACGAACCCGAGCGCAACACACCTTCGACGAGAAGAAAACTTAAAAAAAACCACCAACGAAACAATACGGAAGCCAAAAGCTAAGTGGACGTGCAAGGAAGAAAATACGATTGCTTAGGCTTGGATCGATCTCTCCAAGGGCATGATGGTTTGTAAATGTCACATTTATAATTTTAAAGTCTTTATATACATTATTTGTATTTCTATAATTAATTTATTTGTATAATATTTTAAACTACTTTTGTTTAGGAACCGATCAACCGTTTATAAAATTTTTGAAGACGAGTGAGTGGTTAGTTTCACTCTTCCTTGGGTAAAGATCACTCACCACGCACCCCGACATGTTGACGACAAAATTGAGGGATCTTCGCCTCAAAGTCGGAAAGTTTATCGCCATTTATAATAAATACGTGAATTCTTAGTGTAGTGGCGTACAAGACCATTGTTATAAATGACACAATGAATGAGTATAGAAATACTCATGTGTCGGCGGCTTTTGGTCATATCTCCGCTTGAAGCGTTATGAAAACTAATGTCAAGTGGATGTCTGTCCCCCGATGGAAAACCTGGGTTCCCCTACCTCCAAAAGCACCAAGACGTCGGGAAACAATGATTACGCCACTCTCCACACAATCAACCGGTTGGTGCTAAACAAACCTCAACGAAGATGAGGATGAAAGTCCCATTGAACCGGTTCAACCACCTCGTCAATATAAAAGTAAAGCTAAACGTGAGGCGTCGTCATCAAGGGGGAGTGACTACAAGGCGCGTTTGGACGACAACTCACAAAAGACGGATCGCTTCAACACATTAAAGGAGGAGATGATTGTAGACGATAAACAAATTAATAGCGATATACGATACTTGCGATTAAGACCAACAAGCTAGACCCTCAAGACCGTGAAATAATAGAGATGATAAATGAACAAATAAGAAAACCACGTGGAATGTAATGTTTTTATTTTTAGGTTCTTTCTTTAATTTTTAAATTTTAGGACTTTTTTGTAATGTTTTTAATATTCGGACTTTTTTTAGTTTTTTATTTAATGTTTTAATTTAATATTAGTTTAATTAAGTTTTGTTTAGTTAAAATGTAAATTTAATAATTTTATGTAGAAAAATATATAAACATAAAATTAATAATCAAGTAATTATTATCAATTCTGTATACCCCTCTACATATTTTTCAATATCATGCATGATATCTGTTAATATTTATATCACCATACAAGTATATATATATATATATATATATATATATATATATATATATATATATATATATATATATATATATATATATATATATATATATGGGTATGGTTACATTGCAAACCAAATCTCCATGCAAACTATGAAAACCAAGGGCATTATTGTCAATTGCAATACATTACATTTTTTGGAAAAAGATGCATGAGATTATTTTTTGTCTTTTTCCTAACAAACATTCTATTTCTTGCTTTTTCAAATTCCAATGCATTTTTTTTATCTCTCTCATATTTTACTAGTTCTCCAACGTTTTTTATCTTATTTTTATAAATTTGTAGACACAAATTACTATTATTATTTATCCTACTTTTTAATTTCCACTCTTACTTTTACAATTTCAAAACACGACGTGTTACATATGTAAAAAACCATCTGAATATGTATAAAAAATAACAAATACTTTTTATTAATTTATAAGAAACCATTACAATAAAAAACGTTCCATATGTTACATTTTTAGTTCCATATGAACTAAAAATATTTTTAAAAAATGATCAAAAAATATAACAAAGCTAACAAAAAAATATATAAGTTAATTATGCTTCCGTTCTTGATAATCATCTTCATTTTTGACACAAAATCCCTTCACCTACAAAGAAAACAAAGTTTATAAGTTAATATACGTAAAAACGTTACACATGTTATATAGACAAAAACAAAGAAACAATTTTATTTAAGCTATACATCTACCATAAGTACGTAGGTAAATATACATATGTAACATCGTTAACATGTTACATATGTTACATAGGTAAATATACATACGTAACATCGTTAACATGTTACATATGTTACATAGGTAAATATATATATGTAACATCGTTAACATGTTACATAGATAAATGTACATATGTAACATCGTTAACATGTTACATATGTTACATAGGTAAATATACATATGTAACATCGTTAACATGTTACATATGTTGTATCTTAACATGTTACATGATTTATTCTAATCGTCACGTTACCAATGATTTATTAACTTAAATATAAATATACTAAGAATCTCATAAAAACAATTAAGCAAATAATACCTCAACATTTAAAATTGTTTAGTTCATAATATTAATAAATTTTTCGTATATTTGCATGGATATTAGACTACAACTGCTTTTACTTTTATTTAATAGTTTTTCTATATTTTTTTTGAACGACACTATTTTTCTATTTGACCTTATACATTTGTTTTGTTGTTGTCCTTTGTTTTTCTATGTTGGTAATACTAGTCTATTAATCTATATATTAGATGAAATGTTTACAAAAAATAATTAATTACTTTATTTATAATTATTATTATATATTTTAAGTAGATAAAATATGTAATATTACAACAGAAGGTTAAATAACATAATAATATATAAATTAAATAAAGTAATGAATCTTATAAAATAATAACCTCTAAGTTAAATAAAATAATAAATCTTATAACAGTTAAAAGTTTTAAAGTAATAAAGTAAACATATAAAATTAATAAATAAAATGACAAATAAAAAATAAGAATATAATCGAATAAACCAAAAAATATGTCTTGCAGCTTTTTCATTATTGATATTGACTACACACCACAAAAACTAAAAAGTAAAATAAAATAACTTATTAATCATCTTCTTAAAAACATGAAATATCATGAGATTTACCATGAATTGATACATAGTTTTCTTCAACCGGAGCTAATTTAATTGAACTTGAATCCATAAAAAGTAACATAAGTAGCCATATTAGCTAGCCGTCATGACGAAGGCGGCGCACCGGCGGTCACTATAGCCCTATTGGCTACGGCGACGAGCAAAGACGCAGACAACCATCGTCGATGAAGGTAAAAAAGTCAGAGATCAAACGTACCTTTTTTCGATTTGAGATGAGAAGATAGAAGATTAAAAAAAGCGGAAGATGTAGCAGCCATAGAGGACGGATCTGAACGGCGACGAGTCTAGTTATTGATGAGCAGGTGATGATGAATCTCTTCTAGTTTTAGATTTAGAGAACTTAAGCCAACTTTAAGATGGTGTTGGACTTGCAGAGGAAATTTGAAAATTTAAAATGGGGGAAATGAAAAAAGGGGGAGATGAAGTTTAAGAGAAATAGAGAAAAAGAAGACTTGATGGGATGATGTGATTTTCTTGCAGACATACAAAAGTCACCTTTTAGGGAGTTTACCATAATACCCTTTCCACTAAAAAACAAATAGATAGAATAATTAATTTAAATGAAAAATGTTAGAAAAAATCTCATTCACTGGATCAACTAGATCAACGATTGTGATGGAGTTTTCCAAGTTTTCACAACTCAACCTAGTTTTCATTTTAACCTTTCTCTCTCTCTCTCTCTCTCTCTCATATATATATATATATATATATATATATATATATATATATACATACATAGGGAGATGATCATTTGAGAACCAATTT
>JBCNJP010010275.1:0-23129 GCA_039602395.1 Deinandra increscens subsp. villosa | reverse complement strand
TCAGACCCTAATTCCCACCCGATCACCCGATTTAATCAAAACAAGCTCAAGAACCCTAATTTTAACACATGTTTAGAAACCATACTTAGAGATCGAATTAGCCAAAACTGAAAGAGGTTATTTTAGATCATACCAAATAATGGGTGACTGCAAAAATTCAGCTATTGATTCCTCTCCGTTTGCTTGTATTGCTCCGACGAAGTTCTGGTGGGTTTTTAGGGTTTTTGGATCATATTTCAGTGAATTGGTGAAGGATTTGGACGAATTGAAGCTGGTATTTATAGCCTAAGGCGCACCCACAGGTAACAACACGTGTGGGGGTGACTAAGGGTTTAGATTCGACGCGTTTCATGGCCAAACTTGAGCTGCAAGTTCATAATCGTGGCAAAAAACAAACCAAGAACAATTTCTGCGACCTGTAGCTTGTCGCGTATCACGAAGGAGGAAGGGGCAGGCGTCGCGATACGCGAGCCACTTTTAACGTTTGGCAGATTTGGTCCCTCTAACTTTTAATTACATTTTAACCCCAAGACTTCTACCGAATGTTATTTTATGCTATAAAACACTTAAGGGTATATTTCTAAAGGTTTCTAAGGTTCGGGATATGTACGATTATATACATATACATACGTATATATATATTTACATAAATTACACTTTTAGTCCATCGACTTCTATTTAATGCATATTTTTCCTTCAAACTTTACAATACTTATCATTTTATGTTATGAATCATATTAGGATATATTTTTACTAATTTCTAGGCCTTAGAATACTTACAATGAATATAAATACGTATAATACTTGTATATGTTTATATCTTTACAATAATTACGCTTTTAGCCCTTTTACTTTTCTGTTAACTATAAACATACGTATTTACATGTATATATCCATCAAATGATTCATGTATCGACATGTTATTCATATAAACACATACTCATCTTATATTTTACTTTCTTTACCGTTTAACACATCCGTTAATGCACATTTCATCACATTGGCTATCAAATGCATATTTCTAACACATGCAACCTATCCAATGCATAGTCTTATCATGTTTGTCAATCAAGCTCACGTATTTATAATATAAAAACGTATTTACTATATATCTCATGTATCTATGAATTTTGGGATGTTACATGTAGTGTTAGCTGTAGGTTATACATGCACCGCAACTTCCAGAATATGGAGCTTGTTAGCCATTTTGAGCAGAATATTCAGATTGCGGAACCAGTCAAGGAAGTTGGTGTTATTAGTTTCTCCTTCTCAAGGATAGACTTAAGTTGGAAGGTGTCATTAGTCACATTATTTTCGTTGTTGTTGGCCATCTGAAAAATTAAGACAATTTGTTTGAGTATTATCGATGTTTAGCCTAAATTCAAGTATGGTAAGTTCTAATTGAATAAAAGATGGGATTCCATTTAACTTAATTACTAAAGGCATCTGTAGCATGCAATCAATAGTAATTAAATAAATAGTCAGACACCGATTGTCACTTGTGAGGACCAGTCACAATACCCATTTATGAGGCCGCAATAACATCGAATATTTTATGCAATACGTTTAACCTCATCTATGCCCACCCTATTTACAAACATTTAAGTTACGGTGCTGAAGGCTCTAATAACGCAATTGCTTGCAACTAGAGGAATAGATATACAAGGTGGCCACTTGTACAAATACGTGCTGAAGGCTCCAATAGTTGTACCTTAGAATACACCCTACATGCCAAGTACGGTACTAAAGGCTCCAATACTGACGTTTGTCACACCCCAACCGACGGTGGAATATGTCGGGGCGCAATGATTGTCTAGATGCACACGACAACTAAAATAAGTTGTAATACTTAAACATGCCCTTTTTCATTAATTAATTAAAGATAACGTACAATAAAGATAAACATACTAACTACATTTCAAAACTGATTTAAGGTTCTTAATCTAGGTCCAGTAGTCCTATCGTGATCAATGAAAGCTCAAGTATAAATTCTTACAACATGTATAAAACCAAGTGTCAACTACAAAAGTAGTTGGTGAGTAAACACACGTTTATAAAATAATGTGATAAGAGATACATTCAGATATACAGTCAATTACTTAATGAACAAGTAAATATAACAAACCTTCAATCACTTAAGACTTCACATCATAATTTCCTCATATAGAGGTAGACTGGCATGATTTCCTCATACAGAGGGAGACTGGCAGTCTAACACATATAGATTTCCATAAACAGTTCCACATAGAATTCATTCAATCAACACATAATCGCATAATGTTTAGGGAAACGATTTTTGAATAGAGCTACATGTTACACCCCAAAAAGGTTAAAGATATGGAGTTATGATTTCTCACAAGTCGGATTATCATTTGAATGAATCACCATTAGTAATGATAATACGAATTGAATATTAAGTCATATCCCATTTTAAAAGAAAGGGGGATTTAGTGAATACTCACCTGATAAGTAGATCGAATATGAGAGATAGAACCGATTTGCGAGAGATAATAACCTGGAGATTATCCTAATGAAACGAACATGCTAAATGAATATAGGAACTCAAAATGACTATAGTTATGAGGAGTTTAAGGAGTTTAGGCTCTGTTTGATCAAAAAGACAATTTTACCCTATTATCAGAAAATTAATGATATTGTTTTATTTCATCAACTTTGGACACATAAATATTTATTATATACATAAATATGATCTAAGACCAAAAATCAAGTCCTAGTACCTTCCGGTTTGTTTAATATTAAATAATCATATCCAAAACCCTAATTTTGAAATATTTATCAAATAAATAGCGAAATCTTTTATCAAGTGAAATAAATTAAGGGCTTATACTTAAAATATTATTTTATAGTATACCTTAAAAGATTAGCCCTAAACTTAACTCGTTTGTTCACTTTTGGCAAAGCAGCGTCTAGAAAACCCTAGTTTTAACATATTTATCAAATAAATATCAAAACATTTTATAAAATTGTTAAAAACTTAGGGTTTTATTCTTATGATATAGTATAATATACCTCAAAATATCAAACCTTAATTCAACACCGTTTACTCAATTTGGGCAGAACAATGTTACAAAAACCCTAATTTTGACCGATTATTAGATAAAATACCAAATCTTTCCAAAACTTGAAATTAACTTAGGGTTTTCTTAAAACACATTATTTTAGGATTACTTACAAAAATTCAGACCCTAATTCCAACCCGATCATCCGATTTTAGCAAAACAAGCTCAAGAACCCTAGTTTTTATACATTTTTAGAAATCATACTTAGACACAATATTAACAAAAACTGAGATAGGCTATTATAGATCATACCTAATGATGAGGGGATGCAGAAATTCAGAATTTAATTCCTTCTGGATTGGACGAACTTTTGAAGAGCAAGTTGCTGTGATGAACTAGGGTTTTTGAGGGAGAGATTTGAGAAATTGGTGAGGATAAACGGATGATCTGAGCTCGAATTTATAGTGGTTTGGTGCACATTATGTCCTAAACATGTGTAGGGGTGATACATCGATAAAAAGATGACACAAATCATGCGAAAATTGGGTTGCAAGTTTGATTACGTGGAGGAAAAACGAACCAAGAATATTTTCCGCGCAAATGTGTGGCTCGCGTATCGCGCCAATTCACATAGATCCCCTCGCGATAGGCGGGGGGGGGGGGGGAGTCCAGGAATTATTATTTATTTTTTTTTTCTTTTTAACCGTTCGTCCTAGTTTTAACTCGTTAGCCTCTAATATTTTACGAGCAACTTATAATAACCTTATAAAACATTATGGAACATAAAAATATGATTTTTTTACATTTACGTGATTCCCGGTTATTAACGGTTTTGCATGAAAAACGGTAAATTCATTTATTTACGTTATAATTGCCAAAATTAATCAATAATATAACCAATTGGTTTTTAATATTATAAAATGATTGTAGGATATTTCAAAGTATATATTTTAAGATAAAAACCCCAGCATTCCCAGTAAATGATAAATCGAATACCGGTCGTGTAAAAACCGAAAATCGCTTTATTTTTGTTTTAAGCAAATTGTTTAACCTAAAACATTTCAAATTTATTATTTTGCTTTCAAAATTGATTATCGGGTATCCCGAACATAGTTTAATTGTATATTTTAGACCAATTTCTTTCGATAATTCTTAAATCCAAAACTCGATTTGTGCAACAAGTTAAAATTCGGTCGGGTTTTGTAATTGGGTCGGATTCAGGTGTTACAACGTTTGGGTAAATGCGGTCTAAGTTGGGCTTGACCTCGGACGGCATTAACTATTAAATTTTAGACTCAGCAAGTAGGGTTATTACTCAACTTTTAGTTGGTGATCATTAATCGCAAACCCTATCATCGCTCAGGACAGTCAAATTAGATAACCTAACTAAATGACTACGTTGTCGTGAAGCATACATAACCAAATAAAGCAAACATTCCTTCTAGAGTTTATAAATTTCATAAATTTCAAAAAGCTCTTTAATTGGTTATATATAGGGACAGAATCATTTGAGAATCATTCTAAGACACTAGTTTATATATATGGAAATACCCCCCCCCCCCACCCCCACCCTCATGAATTATAGTGGTCCCCACCTGAAATTAGTGGTTGAGATTTGGTTATTGAAAGTTCTCAAAACAAAAAGTTCTCATTTGTACCTAACCCATATATATATATACATATATATATATATATAGAGAGAGAGAGAGTTAAAATACATTATTTAAATATATATTTCGATTGTTAAATCCGTTTAAACTCATTTTAAAACAGATTTAACGTGTTTTAGTTGGTTAAGAAAAGTAAGCAACACAAACACAATCACAAACATGTATTCGGCCATATTAGGGCTTCAGTATTGCTAGAGCCTCTTATCAATGCTGAATAAGGTCTGGGATAATACAACACACAATGGTCTTCCTTGAGCATCTTGTTGTCTTCTTGAGCTCCCACAGACTTCAAGACTCTTCTTGAACTTGATTATCTTATGGTCTTTGGGATGAGAAACTTTCATTTGGGAGACCTGCCAAATTTGGAAAGTTTACATTTTTGGAAACCTGCCAGATTTGGAAGGTGCCAAATTTGGGAAGTTACCATTTCTGGAAACCTGCCAAATGAGGAAAATGCTAAAACAGGAAAATTTATGAATTTCAAAGCACGAGCCAAAATAGTAAACTTTCTATAATTGGAAACTTTTCAAAATTAGAAACTTATTAAGTCGGGAAACTGCCAAAATTCGAAACATTTCCAAATTTGGAAACACGAGCCAAAACAGCAAACTTTCCGAATTTGGAAACTTGCTAAATTGGGAAAGTTCCACAAAAATGGAAACCCAAAATTGGAAAGTTACTAAATTAGGAAAGTTACTAAATTAGGAAAGTTACTAAATTAGGAAAGTTACTAAATCAGGAAAGTTATCAAATTTGGCAACACGTCCGAATCAGAAAGTTACCAAAATTGGAATTTGCTATTTCAGGATAGTTCTCAAAATAGAAATACATCAACATAAATAAACAAATTTAAATGTATTTATTACAACTTTGAACCCAAAAATAATGGGTCAACTGATAACCCTAATCTAATACAATTGGACAAAAACATGGGTCAAAACCAAATAGAAAGTAATGACAATAAAACCACGCAATTTCATAAAATTAGGTCGAGCCGAATACACGTAGATTAAATATAACAATCAAACAATTATAATTGCATTATTTTAGTAGATCTAAATCGAGCAAAATTTATATTTATGCAATAAATGAAATTAATATACTTATTAATTTTTATTCGCAACTTTCGGGTTTTACCCCCAGTTTCGAATTCACCGATTTTAAAATACAATCAGTTTAGATTTGCGTGTGGTGATCAAGGCTCTGATACCACTGTTGGTATTTGCCAGTAGTATTCGGGTCACAGGTAGTCATTTTAATTTTTTTTATTAAAACTTGTTTTACTAATTGCATTACCGGATACAATTATATTTATTAATTTAGTTACCTTAATTAAATCAGAGGTAGCGGAAGCAATAATATATCTAAATATATATTCAATTAAAACACGAAAAACCAAAGACAAATTAAACAACAGGATTCAATCTCAACACGCAAGCACTATATATATATATATATATATATATATATATATATATATATATATATATATATATGAGAGAGAGAGAGAGAGAGGAAGGATAAAATGAAAACCTCTTCGAGTTTAGAAAACCGTGAAAACCAAGCTAAAAAATTCATTTTTTGTTTCGATTTTTTTTATGGTGACTCTCTAAGTTAAAAAAGCCCCCTTTATGCAAAAAAGTAAAAAAAGCGTCTAGTGAATTTTTTTTTTAAAAATTTTTATAACCGATGTTACATATGTAACATTACCCTGTTACATATGTAACATCGGTTATAAATAATTTTTTTAAGAAAAATTACTAGGCGTTTTTTTTTACTTTTTTTTTTGCATAAAGGGGGTTTTTTTTAATTAGAGAGTCACCATAAAAAAATCGGAACAAAATACGAATATTTTAGCTTGGTTTTTACGGTTTTTCAAACTCGGAGAGGTTTTTATTATATCCCTCCCCTATATATATATATATATATATATATATATATATATATATATATATAATTCGATACATATATATATGTAGGTGAAAGTTCAAATACAAAGTGTATTTTCCGTGCGAAGCGTGCGATGGGAGGAGAGACCGATGCGTGCTTTTTCTCTCTGGACGCGGAGGGACATTTTTATCAATTTAAAGGTGTTTTAATTAAAATTGATGGTAGATAATGTTCACAACGTATTTTTTTAATTATATATCGTTTGCGTCATTCTTGTAACCTGAGTTGTATCGAGTTTTTTCATGCGTCAAAATAGAAGTAACATGGGTTATAATACAAAGTCAAAATTTTGAACTTATGTTCATGTATTTTTGCGAGACTCACAATTATAGCATGCGTAATAATGGTGTATATGATGCGTGAAAAGAAAATAAGAGAATGGAATTTTTATAAATCTTAAAACATACAAACATATATTTTTGTTTATGTGTGCGTGTTTTTTGGGAACTGGTTTTAGTTTTTGCTTTGATTTTTTAGATAGTTGCGTGATTTTGTTGTTGTGTGTGCGTGATTCGGGAACTGGTTTTTAGTTTTTGCTTTGATTTTTAGTTAGTTGCGTGATTTTTTTGTGTTGTGTGTGATTGTTTTCTCCTTTAAAATTGATGCGTTTTCCTTTTGTGTGTGCGTGATTTGGTTACCTATTTAGAGAGTTACATGACATTTTTTTGTGGTTGCGTTTTTTTGTTTTCATATGTTGCATGATATAGGGGAATTTTTTCATGGTAATTGTGTGATGCGTTATTTTTATGCGTCATTCCTTTTTTTTAAATACAAATATACCCTTTGGAGGAAAAACACGCAGATCATTTTATTATCATGGCTTGTGTTTAGTCATATCCGTCAGATCTATCGAGCGCTCTGCTGAGATGCCTTTGCACGCTTCGCACGGAAATCGTCATTTGTACAATAACTTTTCCCTATATATGTATATTTATTTAAATCAGATAAATTTTGATAATTAAATATAACAATTTAGGTGATAATCATAATCAATATTATGATACGATCTAAACCAAAATTGTTTAGATCTTGAACGGTAGGTCGTGTTAAACAACTGTTTGAGACACCGAGGTTCAACGAGACAAACGCTAGGGGTTGCGAATAACTTATCGGAGAAGCAAGTTCGGGTGACGATAAAATCGTAGCAGAAAGCGCGCACGAAAACCACCTAGAACGGAGGTGGTTGATGAAAGCGGTACAGCGACGATATGACGATAAAGCAGCGGCGATGCGACGAAACTCGGCCAGAATGGGCAGCGGCAGCGGCGGCTTAATCGGCGGTGGGTTTTGGACGGATTGTGGCGGCGAATGGGTGGTCGCCGACGGTGGCTTGCGACGATTGTTCGCCGAAAAACGGACGGCGGTGGCCAACGATATGGTGGCCGGCGGTGCTCGCAGAGAGAGTGAGGGGGAGCCGAAATTCTTGGGGTTTTGGGAGAGATTAGGTGCAACCCTGAATCAATATTCAGGCTCCCTATTTATAGGTTACATAAACCACAATTGGTTTATTTAATAATTTTCTTTGGCTTAGCCCTTTATCTCTTAAAAAGTTGTAGATAAACTACAACTAGTTTAAATCTCTCAATTATCCATCCAGGGTTTTAGAGATAATATTTTAAATAAACTAATTTATTTAAATTACAATTAACAAACCACGTTTTAAATAAAGCTGATTAAATAAACAGTTTTATTTAATCAAATTTTATTTATATAGAAATACGAATAATAACAGTTTATTATTTGTATTTTCACCGACTAATAATTATTACTAAAAAAATTATGTTTTCTGCTTTTATTATTAATAAATTAATAATAATATGAAATGATTAATTATTATCTATATCAATATATATTAATAACAATATAAAATCATTTCTGTATTCGCAGAACAACATTTACTAATTAAACGTGTTCGGTTCTTGTTGCCCTCAGTGTAACTCTTACAGGCTACAACCGGGTCGGGTTTCTAGAAATTGTCGGGTCAATATCCAACAGACAGTTCCACCCCATGCTATAATTAAGGAAGCTGTCAATGTGGTGAAGGAAAAGGGTGAAGAATTTGATTATTTAAAGTTTTCCGATTCAAAGTATGAAGAAAAGATTTTAAAGGAAAAGAAAGCAGAGAAGACTGGGAAGAAAGCTGAAAAGAAATCTGAAACTCCTACATTTTCAAAATTTGTGTCTCGTTCATCATTAACTAAAAATGAGAATTCAGTATTTCAACGGAGAATATAATTTCTCAAACAGATATTGATGAGACGGTCTTTAATCAACAAAAAAATGTTGGTTAAGTGAAAGTTGAGTTTTCTCGTCTAGCGAAGAATAGGCATAAATCATTTGATTCGAATGAGAAGAATTATGGAAAACAAGTTGGGTTAGGGGTTTTCAAAGGAAGAAGTTAATGAACGCAAAGCGCCAACGTCAACAACAATTGAAACAGCTTGATTTTCAAAAGGTTAAAAAGGATGTTTTCAAAGCTGAAAAAGTTCAACCAGAGAGATTTTACAAGCTTAAGAGTTCGGAACAAATATTTTATGACAAAGAATTTCCGCTTCATTGTGTGATGCTCAAAAATTTCTGAAGTTTTTGTGAAGGTTGATGGTTCAAAGACACGAAGAATCAATCTTCTAGATTTTCTTCTAAAGGTTCAAATTCTACTCCAAAAAGCCAACATCCAAATGGGTGCATGATCACAGATTTCAGGTATATGATACTTTTATGATCATTTTGGAGCTAACAATTTTTGTTAAGCTTTGCAGAGGCCGAAAAGGAAGAATGTACACAAGCGATTATGCTACCAATGTCGCCAGAAAAGGGCATATGGCACAAGATTGTCATGCCACTGCTGCTTCTACTCAAAGAAACGACAAAGTTCCATTTGTTGGTAAATCTGCCAAACAAAGGTTCATTAACGAACATGGCAAAGTATTTGATGAATTCCATCCTACATTTTTCAAACATCAAGGAATATTTATTCCTAAATTTCAAAATTTTCCAACTATAAGTTTTACGTCACATTCTACTGTGACTGGTTCATCAAATACTGATTTACCAAAGCAACAATTGAAACCTAAGGTGGTTTCCAAAGGAAATCAGGACACTGGTCGACCAGAAGCAATTCGCTTCGGGTCATTTATAACCTAATGTGTTTGACCACTGTGCAGATACTTCTAGAAGACCTATTGGTGATTGAAAAGTTGTTGATGGAGGAGTATTCTGCTTAACTTAAATTCAAAATTTTCCAATTTCAAAACTGAAATTTTTATGAAACCTAAAATTTGAAAGGTATAACTGAAAGGTATCAACATCGATTGGTCAATTTTCTTTCTTTATATTCTATATGTAGTTTAAGGGGAGAATATTAAAAAACCAAAAAAAAAAAATAGTGTCTTTGTGTTTTTGTTAAAATAAAAAATCAAAAAATAGAGTTTTCATTTTAAGGGGGAGAAAAACATAAAAATACAAAAACATTAAAAAATGAGAAATTGTATCCGACATAATTGGGACATGATGGTACATTGGCTTACATGTCTGACTTATGGATAAATTAGATGAAAAAGCCATAAGACCATTTGCTTGATGTGCTTGATAAGTTCGGTAAATCAGAAACTAGGGGTGTGCATGGGTCGGTTTGGGTCGGTTTTGGCCCTTAACAGTAGCCATAACCGACTTTTCGTTTTATCAAAAAATCTTAGCTAGTGGGCTGATAGTTTTATAAGTCTAAGTTTCACTTAAAAAATTTTTGTACCCATCGATGTGGGATGAAGAGTAAAACTTATTCCGTACATGACTTTCCTTGGATATCTGTACTAAGATGTTTGTTTCTTTTTAAATTAACCTTTCATTAGAGGATGATCATATTTCATCCAAAATCTATGCTATATATATATATATATATATATATATATATATATATATATATAGCGGAAGGATCCTGCGAAAACCCTTTATATTGCGAAAACGCGAAAACCAATATTAAAACCTACATAACTTCTTCATACGTTAATGTTTTTTCATAAAATTGGTGCTAAATGTCTTAGAATTACGTTATCTTCAATTCTGGAAACAAATATTAAAAAAATTAACGTTTTTTTTTTCGTGTGATACACATGTGTATCACGTGTGATACACATGTGTATAATCATCATTACTACTGCACAAAAACGAATTATCATGTGTAAAAACACTCCTTATGTTAAAAACATATTAAAAACACTAAAACATTGTGGTACTAATGATAATGAAACATAGTACACATGTGCAACATATAATTAAAAAAAGTTACAAAGTGTTATTTTTTTCATTAGATATAAAGATAACATAGCTATAAGACTTATGGTGTAATTTTCTTTTAAAACTAGTAATGTATACCACATATACGAGGGTTTTTTTTGGTGTGGTACACATGTGTATCATTAAAAAACACAAAAAAATGACAGAAATATAACATATATGGTGCGTTTTAGAGAAAACAAATATTAACTCATACTAAAGTATGAGTTTTTTTTTTGTGGTACACATGTGTATCACAAAAAAAATAAAAAATAAAAAAACATTAACTTTTTATTTTTTGTTTTTATATAATTAAAGATAACATAATTATAAGACTTTTGGTGAAAAAATTTAAAAAATATATTAACGCATGAAAAAGTTATGTTGGTTTTAAAATGGTTTTCGCATTTTCGCAAAATATATGTGTTTTCGCATGTTCCTTACATATATATATATATATATATATATATATATATAAGTGAGTAACTTTATCTTAGATCCAATGAGTAGTTGCTTCATGCATCATATTAATCAATAATCATTTCCCTACTTCAATACAACGAGTAGCTGCTTCATTTATGCTGCAAATATAAATTCTATATTAATGCAACATGTATAAGTTGTAGATTCATGCAACAGGTATATGACGAGCATCACATATACTTTATGTATGAAATTCATTTATATAAGTTACTACACTTTATTAGAAAAGTTATAGATGTAACTAGGTTTTGAGATAAAAGTACGTAATTAAATTGTATATATGTTAAATAT
Organism: Deinandra increscens subsp. villosa; assembly: GCA_039602395.1. Classification (NCBI taxonomy): domain Eukaryota; kingdom Viridiplantae; phylum Streptophyta; class Magnoliopsida; order Asterales; family Asteraceae; genus Deinandra; species Deinandra increscens. Next base: position 11,443 of record JBCNJP010010275.1, on the reverse strand, counting down.
TAAGTGAAAACCTTCATATGTATATGAAGTTATAAGTTATAATGGTATCGGTTCGGTTCGCTTTTTAGAATATCAATAACAGAAACTGAACTGAAAATACCGGTTTCGGTTTTTTCGGTTCAGTTTTTCTGGTTTCTTGTTCGGTTTCGGTTTTTTTCGGTTTGGTTTTATCGGTTATTTCGGTTTTGGTTCGGTCAATTCGGTTTTATGCTCACCCTTATAAAAAAGTATTCAGATGTGATATACTTTAGATACTATGCTTGACCAAGTGGATAATATCTTGATGCGTATTTCAAGATAATGTAAAAGATATGCGAACAAGAAAAATGAGATGTTACTGTGTATACATGTGTTCATTTTGCAAAGATTTAAACTTGTTTGATTTTCTTTATTTTCTTAAATGATCTGACTATCTCTGCGTATACGGGAGTATCGACCTGATAGTTATTCATTTAAGGTTCTGCTTTATTTTCTTTGGTGTTTCGTATAACTCCTCGGACTTTCTCCACGTATACGGAAGTATCGACCTGATTGTTGTTGAATTACACAATTTCAACTTGTTTTTATTTTCTTATTTTGTTAAATCCGAGGCCTTATTTGCGTATTGTAAGATCGACCTTAAGGTAGACAATTACATTCTTATTTCTTTTTGCATGGAACACAGTCGACTATTTCATGAATACAATCACTCTGTGTTAAATTACAAGTGAAATCACAAAGTGTGATATTGCAAACATATCTGAGTATATCTGATAGTGTGGGGTACACCGATCAAAGAAAATTAATCAATACCATAACATATCCAGATGTTATGAGTATGATTATGCCTGAGTTTAAAGTTGGACAAATTATACCAGCAATCGACATGACTTATGTGTTGAAGTAATTGAAATTGAAATGGTAAAATTTAGCTAGTGGGCTGCTAGTCTTATAAGTCTAAGTTTCACTTAAAATTTTGTTGTACCCATCGATGTGGGATGAAGAGTAAAATTTATTCCGTACATGACTTTCCTTGGGTATCTGTACTAAGATGTTTGCTTCTTTTTAAATTAACCTCTTATTAGAGGATAATCATATTTCATCCAAAATCTATGCTATATATATATATATATAAATATATAAATGAGTAACTTTATCTTAGATCCAATGCGTAGCTTCATGCATCATATTAATCAATAATCATTTCCCTACTTCAATACAACGAGTAGCTGCTTCATTTATACAGCAAATATAAGTTCTATATTAATGCAACAAGTATAAGTTGTAGATTCATGCAGCAGGTATATGACGAGCATCACATATGCTTTATGTATGAAATTCATTTATATAAGTTACGACACTTTATTAGAAAAGTTATAAATGTAACTAGGTTTTGGGATAAAAGTATGTAATTAAATTGTATATATGTTAAATATTAAGTGAAAACCTTCATATGTATATGAAGTTATAAGTTATAATGGTATCGGTTCAGTTCGCTTTTTAGAAAATCAATAACCGAAACCGAACCGAAAATACCGGTTTCGGTTTTTTCGGTTTCTTGTTCGGTTTGGTTTTATCGGTTATTTCGATTTTGGTTCGGTCAATTCGGTTTTATGCTCACCATTATAAAAAAGTATTCAGATGTGATATACTTTAGATACTATGCTTGACCAAGTGGATAACATCTTGATGCGTATTTCAAGATAATGTAAAAGATATGCGAACAAGAAAAATGGGATGTTACTGTGTATACATGTGTTCATTTTGCAAATATTTTAAACTTGTTTTATTTTCTTTATTTTCTTAAATGATCTGACTATCTCTGCGTATACGGTAGTATCGACCTGATAGTTATTCATTTAAGGTTCTGCTTTATTTTCTTTGGTGTTTCGTATAATTCATCAGACTTCCTCCACGTATACGGAAGTATCGGCCTGATTGTTGTTGAATTACACAATTTCAACTTGCTTTTATTTTCTTATTTTGTTAAATCCGAGGCCTTATTTGCGTATCGAAATATCGACTTTAAGGTAGATGATTACATTTTTATTTCTTTTTTCATGGAATACAGTTGACTATATCATGAATACAATCACTCTGTGTTAAATCACAAGTGAAATCACAAAGTGTGATATTGCAAACATATCTGAGTATGTCTCATAGTGTGGGGTACACCGATTAAAGCAAATTAATCAATACCTTAACATATCCAGATGTTATGAGTATGATTATGCCTGAGTTTAAAGTTGGACAAATTATACCAGCAATCGACATGACTTATGTGTTGAAGTAATTGAAATTGAAATGTAGTCAGTGCGTTATGACCAATATGATCCCAAGTTGTGATCTTTTCTTAAAAAAGACAAAATAGAGTGTGATCCAGTAGTTCATTTCTGTATTGCACTTACATTTCAGAAAATCTCAAAAAGATTTTAGTTGTGTTTTAGCATAAACTTGGAAAAATCAAAAAGATGTTCAGTGTGTTTTGATATAAAGTTACCAAAAAAACCAAAAAGATTTTGTTTTTTATTTGTTTTCGACCGATAGACATGTGATATGAAAGAAATTTCAAAACTATATCTTGGATTGTTAAAGAGAAGTTTTGCGCAAAGATTAAATTAATTTTGGTAAAGTGAAAAAGAAGTTGCACTTTTTTATTCTAAAGTTGCATATTTAAATAAAAGACTCTAGCATGGTGAAAGGGGGAGACTGAAGTATCTTTAAGAAAGTGGATCTTGAAGTTCAAAAGTTAATCAAGTTCTAATCCAGCCATGCAAGTTCTACACTTGACAAGAAATTTCAAGTTGAAGATCGAATGCAGCAATGTTGAAGATTAGAGACTAGAGATTTAGTTAGTATAGATACACCACATGTTAAGGGGGTCTGTTAGAGCATAATCTGTATGCTACAATGTGTCTTGTGTGTTGTATCGATATGAGCTAGGTTGTGAGTCTTGAAGTCAGTGATATGTGCCAAATTACACATGTTTTTATATCAAATATTTCTCACATTTCGGGTTAAAACTTACTTACTATTAACAAAACAATATGATATTGTTTCCTTTTTAGTTTTTTAGTCTAATCCAGGGCAAAATCACAAAAGAAGTCATTTATGCTAAAAAAAACAAATAAAAACTGAAGACTTCGTGATTCTGAGCCGAGAACCAGACTATGCCCCTGCAGGATGGACAAGATTCCCTTACACGCCTCTCTCTCGAGTCAAGACAAGGTGGTAACCCGTAACTCAACCACACCTCGGAACTCAACTGCTAATAGATCAACAGTGAGGTTAGAAAATGCCCTAAACTTCGCGGAAGCATATCTCGGGATAGAAAATGAATTACGGGACTAATGAATAGTGAATTCTGAGTCTCTGACGCTCCTCTGCCACACATGGCCCGTGCTGCCTGCCAAGCACGACCCGTGCCATTGATGCCTGACAGACACGGACCGTGCCCCTTACAAGATATCTTTCTGGAAGATCACCTGACAGGTATGGCTCGTGCCTGATTCCGAATTTCTCCTATAAATACCAGCCAAAGCTCCATTTGTTACTTGCTCAATTCTTCTCTTCTCCTCCCCGTTCTCTAATTTAGATATTTTTTTCTTTTTAAGCCACTTGGCATTTTAAGTGTTTTTATAATCACGTTTGTAAGAACATTAACTTAATTAGGTTTTGTTTAAAGTTTGTCTATCAACTACTCGTTTTCTTTTAAGCAAATATTTAAAGCAATGCTTATGCTCGGCTAAACTCTTACACTCACTTGGGAGTAAACGAACATTTGGTTGGTAAGTAAAATGAATTTACGTACTTACCTTAAGGTAAGTACGAATGACTTTATGAAAACTCTTCTAAATTGTAAGTGTATTCTCTAACCTTTTTGAACAAATGTACCTTGTATATTATAGACCATTTGAGGAGTCAAAAGCTCATTAGTCGGACTTGTGACACCCGACTATGGGACGATGCATGATTGTGACATCCGAGAATTTCAAGGTTTACTTCCGTTAGACAATTCCATTAGTTACGTTATAAGTGTTAACTTAGTAACTAATGCTTAACTAGGCCGAATACGTCCATGTCCTTTGGTTGATCACCGAACCCGCCCATATGTGCTATGTGTTCATTTATTGTTGTCATTATGTGCAATGTGATTTAAATGCATGATTTAACATTACGAATAGCATGACAAATTGTAAATCCTTGATTATGTGACAAATATGTATGTTTTAGGGTTCCAGCGAAACTACCAAGCGAAACTGTAGTGTCGCCCGGTAGTTAGCTAAACTGCCTGATTTACTCATAATCAGAGCCAGTTTCGCCGGCCAGCGAAACTGCCAGCGAAACTAGCTCCTGATATAAATAATCCTAATAAACCCTAGTTTATACCATTTGCCTCTTTTACACAAAACACACACCACTCTCCATCTGCTCTCTCGAGAAAGCTGGTCAATTGTGAATCACCAAGAGACCACCATCATCTCATCTCATCCATTCAGACCCTAGATCGAATCGTAAGTCCCAAAATCTATTATATGCACTTTTCTATATGTTTTCTTCATAAAGCATGCCCCAATCTTCATGAATCTGTTAGATCTTCTGATATGATGTGTATACATGCTAGATATATCATAAAGTTGCTAACTTTACGTGCAAAATTCATCCATGATAAAGATCTAAGCTATTTTAGTCATTTTAGGGTTTTATATGTATTTTGGGTGATTTGATGATAAAATGCATGTTTAAGGTGTTAAAGCTTACTGATTTATGTTGGTAAATGCCTATGTATGCTAAACAATGAATTGCATGTAAAATGGAAGTTGTTAGGTTGATTTTTAGGCGGATTCGTATGTTTTTCGCGACCAGCGAAACTGTGGTGTTCTCTGGGCGAAATTGTCCAGCGAAACTATGTATATCTTCAACCAGCGACACTATGCAGCGAAACTGCAGTGTCGCCGGGTAAACCAACCAGACCAGCTCGAGCGAATCTACCGAGCGAAATTCCCTGAACGAAAGTTCAAACCAGTTTCGGGCGAAACTAGGCTAGCGAAACTGTGCCAACAGTTTCGAGCGAAACTAGCCTAGCGAAACTGTGTCATCGGGTAATGCCTAGCGAAAGTGCTGCCCGTGCACACAGCGAAATTGACTAGCGAAACTGCTAGCGAAACTGAGACCAGAATCTAAACTTGTACAATTTGCTTGAATGTTATGCCAAGACTTACATGATTATGCCATGACGATACATGCTTTGATTTCTGATATATATATGAACCCTTGTTTATGATCAACCATTGGTGTCGTGTGTCTGTATGTCGAGTCATAGTTCCAACGTGCTATGTTATGGGCCATAGTGACGTTAAGTGAAGATTAGACACAAAACTAATACTTAAGACCTAAACGTGTTCATAGGTCTTCGATAAGCAATACTTGGAATATCAAGCAAGTGTAGCAGTGCAACCAAAGGTGAGTGTCACTAACCCGATTACCGTGAACCCGTTTGGGTCACACCGAACAACTAAAAGTAAAACAATGCTGACAAACTCGAGAGTGCTAGGCACCTCCCTGATAAACTTGAAAACCTGGAGTGCTCGGCACCCACCTGATGAACTTGAAGTGCTTTATGGGAAGCACTTGCGAATTACCAAAATAACGATTTCTGAAACGAAACTGAAAACACTTTTGAGATTCATGAGAATCCAGTAAACCGTTTTAATATGGCTAGTGTAGGTTAAAGTCTAAACCACATGATATCACATGATTTCTAAGGATGCCTTGAAAACTTAAAAGTCCTCAACTAATTGTACCATTAATTGTAAAGCGAGGGGATGTTGGGTAGATCTACTGGAGTTTGACAAACTCCGCCCCGTGGCACGGGGAGTGCACGGAGGTACAATATCAGCCTATTTGACCGTGATCCCGAGAGGACACGGGGGAGGCAAAACCGCGATGACGTAGGTCCGCAGTACTAGATGGCACGGCCACTACAATAATTTATAGTCAGCTTTGGTGCAAACTTCCTTAGTGCATGGAACAACGGATTAGCTACCCGCGATATCGGTTGAGCACTTTAACTTTACAAAGCTAGTTCATACCCGATGACGTAGGTCACGGACAATTCCTTTATAAACTAAGACATAACTTTTAGCATTGCTTTTCTCAAACAAATACTATGTAAGTATACCTTGATACAAATTATGATTATGAGACCGGGCCAATGCATGACAAGCCCACTGTGAACTCACCAACCGTTAGGTTGACACTTGCGTGGTTTAAACTTTTGCAGATCGCTAAGGAGTATCCGGAGCGGGTTGGCATGGCACGTGAAGACTTTTATTTTAATTGAACTATTTGGGAATTTAATACAATGATTTGTAAAGCACGTGGTTAGTGCTAAGACAATATTTATTCCGCTGCGTTTGTATTTGAGACTTTACTTTATAACTGATTTTTGAACTAACTCTGATTCATTTAGTATTTGTAACTAATGGTTGTGGATCCTGGTCTAGCCGCACCCCTTAACGGTATAAACTCCGTTGGTGGTTATTTGGGGGTGTGACAATGATCCTAATGGTGACTCGCATCCCATGCAAAGTAATACGTTCATGTGTAAGTACCTTGAAAGGATCTTACTACTGCATGATTCGGGTCAATCGATAACAACAAGAGTAAATAAAGCTTTGCTTTATTGATTCACAAAGAGATTACAATGATTCTAGAGAGAGACAGGGAACACACTCAAATACACACAGTTAAGATGGTATAGAATGACAGAACTTCTAAGCTCTCTCTAACACGAACTATTTATAGTTCCAACATACTGGCCGGTGTACCAACCTACGTACCAGTTGGTACGCCCGTACCAACTAGTACGACAGTCCATATGGTACGGCCCCAATGGTGTGTTGACTACTTGACTCATAAATTCAATCTAATCTAGATACAATACACGAGACACAATGTAGCATAGGAATATGCTCTAACAAACTCCCCCTTAACGTGTAGTGTATCTATGTATCTATTTATCTATCATATTCAAACTAAACTACAGTCTTCAATCTTCAGCATCACTGCGTCCGATCTTCAACTTTAAATTTTGTCAGAAATAGAGCTTGCATGACTGGATCATTCTTAAACAATCTTTGAACTTCAAGATCCACTTGTGAAAGATACTTCATACTCCCCCTTTCACCATGCTCGAGTCTTGTCACACAGAATAACCTGCAATTTCAGAAGACAGAAACACGACTTTCCTTTCTTTTGAAAAATTAATTTAAGCTTGGCGCAAAATTTCTCTTCGAGAATCCAAGATATAGTTTTGAAATCAGAATTTTGTATCTTGTATCAATCGGGTGAAAACAAACAAACAAAATCTTTTTGGCTTTCTGAAACTTTACATCAAAACACACCGAAAATCTTTTTGATTTTTCTAAGTTTATGCTAAAATACACCTAATTTTTTTTTTGAATTTTTCAGATATGAAACATAAATGCAATACGGAATCAGACACTATTTTTGTCTTTTGTGAGAAAGATCACAACTTGGGATCATATTGGTCATGACATGTTGAACTACACTTTAATTTCAATTACTTCAGCAAACAAGTCATGTCGAATAACATGCAATTTCAGAAGACAGAAAATAGTTTTCCTTTCTTTTGAAAAATTAATTTAATCTTGGCGCAAAACTTATCTTCGAGAATCCAAGATATAGTTTTGAAAACAGAATTTTGTATCTTGTATCGACCGGTCGAAAACAAATAAGAAAGAAAATCTTTTTGGCTTTCTGAAACTTTACATCTAAACACACCGAAAATCTTTTTGATTTTTCTAAGTTTATGCTAAAACACACCTAATTTTTTTTTTTATTTTTCAGATATGAAACATAAATACAATACAGAATCAGACACTATTTTTGTCTTTTGCGAGAAAGATCACAACTTGGGATCATATTGGTCATGACATGCTGAACTACACTTCAATTTCAATTACTTCAGCACGCAAGTCATTTCGATTGCAGTATAATTTGTCCATCTTAAACTCAGGCACAATTATACTCATAACATCTGGATATGTTATTGTATTGATTAGGTTTGCTTGATATGTATTTACTTATCACACTTTGTGATTTCGTTTGTGATTTTGTTTGTGATTTATCACATAATGATTGTATTCATGATATAGTCAACTGTGTTCCATGCAAAAAGAAATAAGAATGTCAAATCGTCTACCTTAAGGTCGATCTTTCGATACGCAGATAAGGCCTCGGATTTAACAAAATAAGAAAATAAAAACAAGTTGAATTTGTATAACCCAACAACAATCAGGTCGGTACTCCCGTACACGCAGAGAAAGTCCGATGAGTTATACGAAACACCAAAGAAAATAAAGTAGAACGTCAAACGAACAACAATCAGGTCGATCTTTCGATACACAGAGAAAGTCCGATCGTTTGACAAAACAAAGAAAATCAAACAAGTTTAATCTTTGTAAAATGAACACATGTATACACAATGACTTCTCATTTTTCTTTTTCAAATATCTTTTTCTTGATATCTTGAAATACGCTTCAAGATGTTGTCCACTTGGTCAGGCATTAGTATTTAATGTATATCACATTTGAATACTTTCTGATTTAATGCCGAGCCTACCAAGCACATCGAGCAATGATCTTACGGCTTTTTCATCTAGTTTATCCATGAGTCAGACACGTAAGACAATGTACCATCATTTCCCAAATATGTTGGATACAATTTCTTATTTTTTAATGTTTTTGTACTTTTTTGTTTTCCAATGTTTTTGTATTTTTTTCCATTTTATCCACCTTAAAATGAAAACTATATTTTTGGATTTTTCATTTTAACAAAAACACAAAGACACCATTTTGGTTTTTCTATTTTCTCTCCCTAAACTACATACGGAATGTAAAAGAAAGAAAATTGACCAATCGACACTGATACCTTTCAATGTAGCTTTCAGAAGAAAAAAAACTTTCAGATTTTTAATATGAAACAGTCAATTTAAGTTAAACAGGAAACTTCACTATCAGTAATTGCTTCACAAACACCGACAGGTCTTCTTAAAGTACCTGCACACTGGATCTAAATGTTTAGTATTCAACTGACCCGAAGCACACAGCTTCTGGTCGACCAGTGTCTTCAACAAAATCATTTGTAGCCTTGCTGACCACCTTAGGTCGCCACTGCATTTTTGCTTTTTCATTTTTAACAGAGTCATCATCATATGATGAACCACCAACACTAGAATCAAATTTGAAAATTGTTTCATTTTTAGTTTTGGAAGGTGTGGACTCGGTAAAAATTCTGCCTGATTCATCCATAAATATGGCAGATTTGTTTGAAAATGTATTTTTGACAGTTTCAGGACAATCCTGTGCCATGTGTCCCTTTCGGCGACATTGATAGCACAAACGATATGATCGTTTAGATTGTGGTTTGCCCTGAAATGTATGACATCTGTCATCAGATTCACAACTATCAGAATAATCATCAAATACAAACGTATTGGCATGCACCCATTTGGAAGTAGGACTTCGAGGTGTTGAATTTGATCCAGACGATGAAAATTCTTTCGGAGAACTTTTAGATGAACCCTTCTTCGTTTGTTTTCCTCCGAATCCCTTTTTCATGGTTGAAATGAATACATGTGTCAAATGATAGATTTGTTCAAGATTAGTATCCTTTTTCTCCTGTAGAGTCTTCTTTGGCATGTTCTTCTTGTCATTCTTCTCAAACCTCTGATTATTATTATCTAAACCGGATCTTTTGTAACCGGGTAATTTTGACAACTCGATGTGAGACTTAGAAGAACTATCTTGAGCAACCTGGGTAAATTTAGCTTTAATACCCTTCAAGTTGTTTGCTTCGACCGACTCAGCAGCCAATTTGTCCTCAGACACCGTCTCTTCATCTTTCTCCACCATCTTATCATCATAAATTTCTTTATCCTTTGCACCAATTCCACCAGAAATAAATTTAACAAATGTGGTTTCACCAGCTGTTGAAGATTCCTCTTCCTTGTTCGAGAGCTTTGATTTCTTCTTCTTAGATTTCTCAGACACAAATTCAGAATAATCTCCAGTGATATCAGAAGAATGAATATCAGCTAGAGCATCAGATTGAATAACTGAATGCGGAATTTGATTATACTCTTCGCTTCCAAAAAACTTTCTTGAAATTCTCATCTTTGCACAAGTAACTTGTGAAAGAATGTGAGTTTTTCAATTTATTCAACTGTTGCTTCAGATCCAAAACTTCAACATTCAAATCAGATATTTTCTTTTGAGCTTCACCCGATGCTTTTTCCGAATCAATCAATTGCTCCGAAGCTCTATTAGACAAAAACTTTTCCTGTCTCATCTGATCATGGGCTTCATACACTTCTTGAGTAATCTTCTTCACCTTGCCCTCATGCATCCTAATTCACTATAACCATGGCTCTGATACCACGTCTGTCACACCCCGAGAATGGCTGAATGAGGGCATGTGACTGATTTGGCATCATGGTCATGGTTATGAATGATTGACATCTATGTGAACATTTAGAAAAGTCATTTGTCTTTCGAAAACATAAGTCTTAAACATTTATTTAAACATTTAAAATAGTGGCAGCGGGAAATAGTAGTGGAAGTACATGTTAAGTTTCAAAAGACACGTTATGAGATTTTAAATCATGACTACCCTAAGGTGTAATGTGACTAAATCTCCCAAGTGAAATGCATGAACACGCGGCAAGCAGACTATGATATGAGATAAGCAGGATCTATGCAGAAAGACATTGAATTGCATCCTTAATCACCTAAGAATTCAAGAAATTTAAAAAGTCAACAGAATTGTTGGTGAGTTCACAGGTTTGATGACACATGAAAATGTTTGAACAATGTTTGAATCAGTGTTTGAAACAATGTTTGAAATGTTTGGCCGTCATGATATTATTTTTGTTGACTCTGATGTTGTAAAGATCAAGCATGAACCTTGAATTCAAAACTAACTGTTTACCCACTCCTGGTGTCTAACCCCATGTACACCGAATGACCAGAATAACTAATGTACCCCTTGACTATTTCCGTGGAGTCAGGACTGGAGCGACCAAGTCGGGGCAGGGTCGTCAACCCAAATAGATCTATTCACAAGCTATCGTTTCGAATGAACTAATTGAATTCAACTAATAGTGGGAATTTAGGCATATAACATGAATCAACATGAATACACAGATTTGGGGTTTATGAAAAGAACATGCAATCAGTACGTCTTACAGAAATCATAATATTAGACAAAATGAAATTTCAAAGGCATTCATTGAATTCTCCCCCATAATTTGAAAACAGAAAAGTAAAAGGGGCTGTGAAACTCACTTGATATGAAGATGTCCTGACAGATATGAATTGAATGAAATAGCCTAGCAAGCGTCTACAATGTAATATTAAGACGTCTTAGGGGTCTGGCTAT
>JBCNJP010010274.1:0-23133 GCA_039602395.1 Deinandra increscens subsp. villosa | reverse complement strand
GTGGATTTATTTATTTAATTTTATGCATTAGATGCTACGCATCAAATATCCCCACACTTAAGCTTTGCTTGCCCTCAAGCAAAATCTCATGCAACACTTCCACAAGCCAATCGAAGACGTGACATCCTACCAACCCAATGTAACTACTCAAGCCCACATGCATCGCCAATTCTCAAGATTTACAATGTTCAAAAGATTTATAATCCAAAAAGCAATTATGATAATTATTTTAAAAATATGGAAATGCCTACTAGCTAGAGACACATCAAGGTTCAATCAAACAAGCATCGTACCCCTCACAATGATCACTCAACTCGGTGAAATTTAGTGGATAGATGATAAAAAGGATCATCGATTTAAGTGGATCACTCAATACCAAACATGCACTTCATTGTCATAAGCTTGTATCGAAATCGCATCTCCACCAAACAACATAAAATCGGACATAAATCAAGAGGACTTTATTAAAGGTTGTAACGTAAGGCTAGGGTTTGGGGGTATGGAAGGGGAAATTTTAAAGTGGTGAAGTGCTTAGAAATCCGGACTAGGAACAAAAGAACTAAACTATCGAACTTTTTAAAAAATTAAACTAAAATCGGATAATTTTGACCCGAACACAAAAACTAAGAAAAACTCTATTTTTTTCAGCTTTATCTTAGGTCTATGACCTCCAATAATGAGCTAGAATTTTCTGCATTTTTTTTTCTTTTTTTTCATTTTTTTTTTCATTTTTTTTTTCATTTTTTTTTTTCATTTTTTTTAACTAAATAAGACTTGATGAAACTAACCAAAAAATATACACAAAACCCTAAACTAATCCGGATTCTTCACACAAGGGTTAAAGAACAAAAATCAAGGCTAAACAAAAGGCTAAATGGGTCAAAAAGTGGGAAAATCAAACGAGAAGGAAAAAGGCTCAACGGGTTTTTCTAAGGGATGATGTTTTAGGGTAGGAAAATGATAAAAACATAGAAAAAGGCTAAGTCAAAGGGGTTAATCCTAATGCCTCTATCATTTCTATGCCCAATTTTAGTTCATGATCTCGACACGTATAAACAACACAAGTTCTAAAATGAAAGCGCATGATGGCATAACACTCAACCAAACGAAAGTGAGTAAATAATGTAACATATAATGCAATTTAGGCTCATATAACTCACGAAAACTGATGGATAAAGGCTACCAATATGATGCAAGCTATCAATCCCCCATCCGATAGTTTCACTAAGTAAAGCATCCCATTTATTGATTTTATTTGAAAAACACTTGCTTGGAAATACTTATTCAAGATACTCGAAGAAAAGGTTTTGACTAGAGACAAGCATCGTATACACAGGCGAGCAAAACGTCACGAATTACATCAACGGGCCCACTTCCATGTGCAATAAGACGGGCAAAGATCTCAATTTCAACTAAAAACAGGGGGATATGATAAGAAAATTTGAAAATTTTTCACAATTTTAGCAATTTCAGTTCAATTGACCCATATCCCCACACTTAATTCGTACATTGTCCCTAATGTACGCTAAACAAAACAAAATAAAGGGGAAAGGGAACTGAAATACTCCCCTATCACTGTCATGTGCCAGTGTCTGGATGCTGAAAAAAATCGAGCCAGCTCTTGACTGAACAGGTGCCAGAGCTGAATCCACAAATGCTAAAAATCCTCCGTAATCAAAGTATGCATCATGAAACAGCTCTCGACGAACATGCCAGAACCGTCTCGCCAGAACAAACTATCATCCAAACACAACCAAATCATATCAATCACAAATATAAATCAATAAAGCACAAATATCTCGAGTTGTGAGTCAACAAATGAATGCAAAATGAAAAATACAACTCGGATAATCACTAAACCGGTAAAATCAAGGTAGTTGGCGGTCCCACGGTGAATCTGGAAGAAAACAAAACCCAAATGATAACAGAAGCAATCGGGTTGCAAAATCTGGCAATTTTGGGAAAATTTAAAATTTTAGGTTTTTGGACAATTGATCGAATGCGGGCCGTTCGATTGTCATTTATGAAGTGGACGACCAACATTGACAAAAAAATCAACAGATTCCACAACACAAACATGCAAAACGCCTGGAATGGAGATGAGATTGAGTACTAGACGATTTGCAATGCATGCATCGAAAGACCTGCTATGCCAATTTGCAACCAATTGCTCAGCAGCACCAACCAACATCAATTACCAACCTAGAAAGAAAAGTAACAATTGATCAAAATGGACCGTTTGTTTGTCATTTATGAAGTGAACGGTCCACTTTGACCAAAAGTCACATGCCCAACAAACCTGATACGGACCGTTGATTGTCATTTATGAAGTGACGGTCCCGTATCATTCAAACCTGATCTAAATCATGAAAGCACATCTGCGGACCGTGGAAATAGAGATTGAGTATCCGACGGTCCATAAATTGCGTGTTACCTACAACCTCGTGAAGCATAGCCAAAATGATAATTCAAGCAATTTCTAATCGTGGCATGCTTCCAAAAGAACCTGCAAAACTTAAAACAAACGCATAAAGCGGAAAAAGAAAAATAAACATCAACTAAAGTAAACAAACTACCTAACAGCTAAAGTAAGCTACTAAAAAGAAATTTAACATGAAACAAGCAAAACAAAAGTAACCAAGTACTCGGGTTGCCTCCCGGAAGCGCTGAATTTATTAACGAGTCGTCAGCCAGACTCGAACCCGCGGTTAAGTCAACCGGGGTCATGGATGTGACCTCCCTCACTGCCAAAAATGCTCTCATCAGACTCGTGCATACGCCACTCCTCAAATAGAGGCTCAACTCCCATATGTCGATCTCGCAAGTACATGGCGTACACGTCAACCACCCACGGCCTATCACTCCCCGAAGCCTTCAATGTCTTATCAGGCGGCCGGCAACGGCGCCAAAAACTTGATGCGTAAATTTGGATATGTAAAAATGTGGTCAAGTTTTGAATGGTAAATACCAAGTGACCAAACTACACACCAGGGCAGTGAACCCGTCGTATGCAGTATAGTATTAGTAAGAACCGGATATCAATCCGTGGACGCGAAAACAGTCTCCCGATACAGAATTGTTGCTAATATTTAACCGATGAAAGTGAATGGGTGAACTAATAATGAAAACTGAGCTAAAAAACTAAAACCGACAAAAACAGCTAAAAACCAGATAACAAGATGGAAAACCAGAAAAGGGAATGCATCACCTAGACTCGACTCCTCTAGACTCGCTCGGACCCTCGGATGACTAATACCATGAACACTATCTTCTATTGTGGAAAACTGGACTACCTAGGACTATAGACACATCCCGAATAATCTAGAAATCCGAAATGAAGAACGGATAGCAAACTATGCGTAACTGCCTGACGGATAAGTTACTTCGGTCAAAGTCAACTAATCTTACATGAAATGGGCAAATACCAGAGAGGTCTCTCTAAACAATACCTAAATCATGCAATGATGATGATTCAAAAGGTTTATGACCTAGAAACCGCCAAACCCGAATAAGCAGGATCGAATCTTACGTTCATAAGCAATCTATCCTATCAAACAAAGCAAAACTAGCTCCTAGCAAGTGAAACGGTCCGGTCCAACCTAATCCACAAGGATGTATGCTAAAACAGCCCCGAATGAATGATAAACCAACAAGTAGGAGGTCTCCTATCAAGCATTAACCCACTTGACCCGTTAAGGTCAACCGATTAACAAATAGATAAATTAACCAATTTTAGTAGTTCTATTTAACATTGACAATTTATCCACATGATTTATCATAAATTAGAACCACATCAACATACATGATCACTAAATCAGGCCCTAATCATCCATGAATCATCAAGAAGGAGGTCTCCTTGCAAGCCATAATGGTTGACTAATAAAAGTCAAACTAATCAACAATGGATAAAGCACTTAACTAATGTAGTTCTACCTAGCATTACAATTAGTCCACATGATTCAGTGATAATAGGAACCAAATTAGCAAGCTTTATCATCACAAACCAATTAAAAACAACATCTAGAAATTAAACATAAAGTTCATGGTAAAAAGTCAAACCGAAAGGGTCAAAGATCATCAAAATTCATCTAATCTAGGTGATCCAAAGATGGATCAGCCTAGAATCATGCTAAAGAACAATAAAAATATAATCTTTATGCTTAACATGTTCCCAAAACAAAGATTAAAGGTAGAGATTTAGAACCGAAATGAAAAGAGCAACCCGTGGGGGTAAAAATCTTCAAATTTTGACCCAAAAAAAACTTTGATCTTGATCCCAATCCTTCCTTGAATGATTCCAGATGTAAAATGGGGTTTTTCTAGGGTTTTTCGGGGCCTCCCCATCAAGAAAACGCGGCTGGAAACGAATTTATACCCAAAAAATAGGGTCTGGTGCGTCATCAGGTCGCTGGGCCGGATTTGGGCCTGGTCGCAGAAATAGAATAAAAGAAAAGGAAACTGGATGAAGACAAACATAAGGATTTCGTCTGCTGGCTAGAATGCTCGCTGTCTGATCTGGAGGTCACAGGTTCGATTCATGTGGCCTCCAAATTATTTATTTTTCGCGCTGGGCTGTTGCTTCATGGGCTGCTGTTGGGCTGCTTCTTTTAGTTGGGCCGGACGACACAAGGACTGGGCTACGATCTGAACTGGGCCTGGACTGGAATGCTAATCAATTTTTTTTTCTTTTTCTTATTTCCTTCATAACTTTCACACCCGAGCTCCGATTCAACTCTCGTTTTTTCCAGAATTCTTCTAAATTCATCATGGATCCACCAAGCACCTAAAATTCATATACAAATACATCAATAATTATCACATTTTAATAATCTCCATTAAAAACCCAATTTAAATGTGAAAATTTATATATTTATCAAATTAAAACCAAGACCCTTTTCACAAAATCTATAATTCATAATTTGAACAATTAAGCACCAATTTTGACAATTTTCATTTAAAAACAAATTTAAAACTGGATTTATTTATTTAATTTTATGCATTAGATGCTACGCATCATGTGTGTGTGTGTGTGTGGAATTAATTGAGTTTATATTAAATCTGATAATTATTAGGATACAATTATCATTAAATTTATTGCTTAATGTTCCATTTTACATTTAAAGATCATTTTAAAGTTATGTTTAGAATACTATTATATCTATGTCTGGAATTAATTGAGTTTATATTAAATCCGATAATTAAATGTTGTCACGTCCTTATTTGGTGAGATGCTTTCACCCGGATCGATCATATAATCCCCAAATTACTTCCCACCATTTTTCAAATTTCCCCAAAATTCATTGATCGGTTCCTATTCCCTCTCACCAAAATTTTATCACCAAAACGATTCATCACTCTCTTCTTCCCTATCACGAAAAATTCCTCTATAGGATTATCACACTATCATCTTTAGGAGATCACTACCTAATTATCGTCAGTATTAATTTCACTGTCATCTTCAGGAGATCATTTGTTTCATCTCAATTATTTCATCTAATTAATTATTTCGTCGCATTTATTTCATTCTCTATTTATTTCATTTCAGGATTCATCTAGCTCATTTAACAATGGATCAAGAAGGTGAATGCAATGATGATTATTCTTCACAAGAGAGTGAAGAAGATGAAATGGATAACAATGATGATCATATTCACAAGAGAGTGAAGAAGATGAAATGGATAACAATGATGCCCAAGTCGACAATGATGCCCAAGTCGACAATGATACCCAAGTCGACGACCTTCCTCCCCAAGCAAACAAGAGGGGGTTGACGCGATTGGCAAAGTAGCGTGCCAAATTTGAGAAGAATGGTGGGGGAAAATGGCCACTAACATTTGATGTGCTGGGAAGGATTGGCGGGGAGCATAGACCAAATTTTTTTGAGTTTTATGGGAGATATTGCAAGGTCAGAGATTGGATTGAGGTATCTACAATGGAGGAAGGTGCCAAAAGAGGACAAGAACAAGATGTGGGCAGGGATTCAGGTTATGAAACAGATTACACATTTTCTAATATTAAGTTTGTTAAGTTATTGAATTCCATATATGTGACTAAAAAATCCTGTCATATGTTATTTTTTCAGCAATTATTCAAAAATGATGACTGTCGAAGGGGTCCTATAATGGTACGCCTTGGTCGGTTACTAAGGAGTTTTAGAAGAAAGATGTTCGAGAAACACATTCGTCCCAACCTAGCAAAACCCATCGTACTTGAGAAAGTTCCAAAGATGTATCGCGCTATTGTGAAAAAAGAAGAATGTGACAGATTTGTAGCATATACAAAATCTGAAGAATTCAAGGTTTTTATTCAATTCAAACTGCAGATTTCATTAATTAAGCTAAGTGTTAATTAATGAGATTATAAATTATATATCCTACTGTTCTGTTGGAAAGGTTGCGTCAAAGAGTGCAAAAGAGGTTCGAGCACAGTATGTTTATGATCATACAATGGGACGGGGAAGATACGTCTATCTGAAAGAAAAACTGGTAATAAGCTAAGTGTGTTACACCCAGTCATGGTTAAAAACGTGCAATGTATGTTTAGAGTCTGATATATATTATTATTATAATACAAGGTACAAAACAAAGAAATTGCAGCTAATGATTCCCCCTCTCGAGCGTTTATGTGGAGGAAAAGAAGGGTAAATAAAGAGGGGAATACAAAATGCCCGTGGTGAAGGACGTAGTAGATGATATAGTAAGTTTAATTGCTATATATATACCTAATTATCTACATGTTAAAAATTAACAGCACCTCGCTACATTAACTAAATTAATAACTGCAAGATCTAAAAACAGTTGTAATCAGCATTCCAATGTATATACAATGGTAATTAATTAGTATTATTGCTGATATGATCAATCTCCGTTGAGCACATATTTAATAATTAATTAACTAATTGAATTGTACGTATGACATGATCAATTCCGGCACAATACATCGCGGAAACAATCTACTCCATCAAACTCATCTCAAAGGTCGGCCGATAAGGTACGGATTTGAAACAGTTCTAAATTTGAGTTGATCTGGAAGATTCTAGTTCTTCTGGATGAACATGTGTCTCTAGTTATAGTTCGTCCGGATAGTGTAAAAACCACAATTTTTTGCGAAAACCTAAAAACTAATACTAAAATACTTATAACTTTTTCATATGTTCATATTTTTTTTTAAAAAAAAATTTGCACAAAAAACCTTAGAATTATGAGTTCTTTAATTCTGGAAAAAAAATTAAAAAAAAAAACTTTAACGTCTCTTCGTTGTTTTATTAGTGCACATGTGCACTAATAATAATACTCATACATATAGTACGCGTTAATATTTTTTTAGAAAAATCGCACCAAATACATTATATATTTGTTAGCTTTTCGTGGTTTTTTATTAGTGCAAAAAAAAAATTTATACGTGCCGTATATATTAATATTATAAAAAAGAAATTGCACCATAAATCTTATAATTATGTTATCTTTAACTATGAAAATAGATTTAACGTTTTAATTTTTTTTTAATTTTATGTTCCACATGTGCACTATAACAAAACGTTATACTGCATATGTAGAATTATAATTAGTTGTATAAATATTTTTGTGTTTTTAAATGTTTTTAACTTAAACAGTATTTTTTCGCCTGACACGTCTCTTTGTGTAGTACTAATGAAAATGGTGCACATGTGCACTAATAAAAAAAATCGAAATATCATTTTCTTTTCTAGAATCGAGGACAATGGAATTTTAAGATTTTTAATGCAAGTTTTATAGAAAATATTAACGTATGTAAAAGTTATGAAGGTTTAGTGTTAGTTTTTATGTTTTCGCAAAAAAAAATGAGTTTTCGCAGGGTCCTTACTATATATATATATATATATATATATATATATATATATATATACACTACTATAATATATATATTGGAGAGAAATCTCAATTGTTGAATTTTTAAGAGTTGTAGAACATTTAAAGCATGATGTACAACCATTTAAAGCCCAAATATCTTAAATTTACAATCAGGTCCTTAGTATGGGTCCCTAATTACTTGCAAGTCTACTTTCTCCTTTTTGATGGCAGCGATTGCAGAAACTAAAAAACAAAAACCAATTTGACTGTATATGCAGAACTCTTCTCTTTTGTGAAACTTGAACCAAAAGCATTTGATGATCTCTCCTCATCTACCGCCTCTCTCTTCTCCCATATTTGAAACCTATCACCAAATCGCTTACTCTGGTTTGAATCTACTCAATCGCAGCCTCCCAGATCTAAACCACGGTATCGCCTCTAACTCATTATGATTTCAACTTCTCAAATCCAAACCGATGTTGCTCTAAAGCTCTTAATATGTGCTATCAGTTGATTTTCGTCTTCATGTTCTTGTATAATTTTTATTTTTGGTATAAAAGTATAGATTTCATATGAAAATTTATCCTATTTCAGGTATTTAATTGTTTGAATCTTCTTCTTGTTGATCCGTCTGGCTCTTCTCTAAATCGCAATTTATTTTATAAAGAACGTGATTTGATTTATGGTTTATTTTATAAAGAACGCGATTTGGTTTATGGTTTGATTTATATATCAATGAATCTGCTTCTTATTCTGACGTATTTATGTTGTTAGGGTTTCGCTTTGTTGGATGATTGCAGATTATGTTAGGAGATGCAAAAATTACGATGGGGATGCCTCAACGAGTTTATTAGCTCAAGGTATGCATAAAATTATGATGGGGATGCCTAAATTACTTGCCTTCAGGGAACTGATTACATCAATTTTTTTATTTTCTTCAGGTCGTTTATAAGGAGTAGGCTTTTGTGTCTTCTGGGTTGTTTAGGGTTCTTTTTGTCCTTACGCCCACACTACCAAGAGGATGGTTGTGCTTCTAATGAACAAATCAAGATGGGTAAGAATGAAAAGCTTAACTACAAGAGGAATCACATAACCAAGGTATATATGATTATTATGTTCCATTGAATATGTGTTCTTTGATTTGTTTAGTTAAGCGTAATCTGTTAAGTTTGTTCTTACTAAAGTTCGTTTTAAGAACATGAAGAATGGGTTGATGATAGGTGCAATGATAAATTGAAGCATCACTCTTCAGACTGTTTAAATCTGTTGGCAGATAGTCCATAATATAATGGGTTTTTGTTTTCTTGAAAATTTTATGCGGTTGACTATTTGGTGTAATAATCGAGTTCTGATTTTAATTAATAGAATAAACCAATAAAAAAGTTGGGATTATCATGTTTTCCCATTTGATTTTGAGGGTTTTGATGCTTCAGTTTGAACTTTATGTTTTTTTTTAAATCTGTATGTATGTTTGATTTTGGGGGGTTTCCATCTTATGCATGTACCTTTCCTATTATTCATGATTTTGTGGTGGAGATTTCTTTCTTTTCTTTTGCTACAAGTTATAGGTGTGCAGACTCGCTAACTGCTTTGGAAAAATCTGCTCTATAGGTATTATTGTCTTTTTTTTGTTTTACTTATAGTTGTGCTTTACAAGACCATGTTTTTGTATAACATAAAAGGTTAATGGGTATATTAAAAGTGAGGAAGAAAGGGTCGATGTATAACTCTATTGGCTGCTGCTGGAATAATGCCTCAGAGGCATTTTTATGTGAATTATTCTATTTATTCAGTTTTTAGTATAAATGGCAGACCCCAGGGCAACTACTAATCAACTAGTGCACAATTTGGTTGTTGAACTACCAAATATATGCAGTCATCCATATATACATAATGAAGAGATGTTCTTCTCTTTCTTTCCACCATAACTATTTGAACCTTTTTGGTTCCATTCAAACACCGAATTTTATTAAAAAAGACCACTTTGGCTGACAATGGTTTTGCTCCTCCTGGGTAACTTTTTAAATCATCTTATGGCCATCAAATTTTTATTTTTATTTAACCATTCTTGATCGTGGCTTAGTCTTATGAATGCTAATTAGTGACAGAAATGAGAAAGGAAATCATCTAAATTCAACAGGGTACATGTTTTCTATTATTTTGTTTTCGAGAGTGCAAGAATATAGTATTAAAAATTTTTTCTAGGATATTCCCTGCTTTTACTTTAGCAGGTTATACACAAAAATATCTTTAAATTTCAAAAAAGATTCTGCAGGTTATACACAAAAATATAAGCCTGCAGCTGTTCAGAATTAAAAAGTGAACCTGACTTCGGGATTCTCCATGGTGTAGTCGTATTCAGTGATGCTAAACTCATAAATGCCAGTCAACACTCTTCTCTCTCTTATATTCCTTCACATAAATGGTAACTGTTGTACTTTGACCTCCAAAGCTGATCATCCTGTTACTTTCCCATTTGGACACTATATGACTTTGACCTCCAAAGCTGATCATCCTGTTACTTTGACCAGTTATGTTTGTTAGTTATTATTTTTTTTTTTTGCAATGTTTTGTAATCAGTAGTATGAATGTGATCTTTTAATTTCGTGTTGTATGTAACTATTGTGAAAGTCAAGACCTGCTGGTGCAGCACCTGGTGGTTGTGTAGGCAGTGGTGCTCAGGGTATAGGGGTTATGGTGCTTCTGATTCATGGATGAACGATATAAGAGGTCCTGCCTTCACTACTTTCAGTGTGTTGATAAATATTTGTTGGGTTGTTGTTATTTATAGTTTGATGATGCAAAGGTTTATTACAGGATGCTTTAAATGATATTGACTTCTTTCATGATCCATGATATCACAGTTTACAAGATAGCCTTGGGGGTTATTTGATTGTTGAAGTGCAAGACTTGAAGCGAAACCACCATTATCATGTCTTGGTCCAAGGGGCTACTATTTCCGAAAATCAGGTTTGATTTTTTTTATTTTGTCATTAGGTTAATCAGTTATCACCAGACAACACATGGTTTGGAGACACCGGTTCATAATGCATAATACAGTTGTACAATAATCACATGTTGAAATGTAGAAGACATTTACAATAATACAGTTGAGGTGGATTTCAATTCGAGTGGTCCCATTCAATAAATTTTGAGTGTAAACTTTGAAAGTTTTATTTTTGTTTATGTTTCGGGCTAGGCATAATTTCTCAAGAGAACCACCGCAACGTAGTTCATATAGGTAAAAGTATACATTTTTTAAACCGTAATTATATAATCATTGTGTTACCAATCTTGTTTGCTTTTGTTACCGAGTCTGCTTTTTTTTCTATTTTTGAATTTCAGTTTTGGGCCGGCATAGGTGGGCAGATTGTGGTTGGAGTAAAGAAGTGGGCTGCTTTTTGGGTGAGGAATAGAGTGGCTGACCCGTTTAGAAAACATCATAAAATCCTCAGATTTGTATGGCACAATCTTGAAGGCTATTTTGTATCACTTATGTGCTTTGTATTTATATGTTTGGAGTTGTCCTAAAATACTTGCTTATCATCCTTAACTTTATTAACATGCAGATTTCAATATTTGTAGCATGAGATGTTATTTATATCAAACAATGACAATTATGCTATGTGATGTTTTAGATTGTTTCATATCAGATTAGAAGGATTGTTAAGGATTGTTTCAGATCAGATTATAGAAAGTTAGTGATATTATCATATTTAATACTGTTATCTTTGGGTTGGTAAGCTTTTATTCTTTATTTGCCTCTTTCCCTTTGCTTATCATTACTGATTTCAATGTGCAATCTCCCACTATAACCATGCATATTAGCACCAACCCATGGTGAAAAGTAGGCTCCCCTGCCGCAACGCGCGATGAGTCTCAACCTTGTTCTCAACAGAGAACATAGCTTTTTTTCATTTTAGCAAATAACATTTATATTCTACTCTTTAAATTTCTTTCATTCGTGTTCATTTAACATTAAAAATAAACAGATATTTGAAATCTTATAAAATTCTTTATATAAATTAGCAAAATTTCCATGCTTTTAGATACATCGAGCCCATAAAAATGAACCTTATTACTAATCAAGTTTATATGAACAATGAGCCATGTGTTTAGTTAAGTGGTTAGAATCTTAATGATTATTATAGGAGGAATGCGATGAAGAAGGCTTTCATTCACTTTGTACTCATTATCACTTTGTACATGAAATGGTTATGTTTTATGAGGCCCTCTTATCGTGATCTCATCAAAACTATCATCAATTCTATTATGTTCACGAATTCAACTTAAAACACTGCTTATGACTGATTGCATGGCGTACGACACGGATTAACTTCCTCACTATGGAATTCATTGACCCTCGGATTTTGATTTAAAAAGTACTATGTTATTACTGATATCTTAATACTATGTTGATGACTTCTATCTTACAACTCATTTGGTTTTAAATTACTATGTTTGTGACCAATATATATTTTAATTCGGGTGTTTGTTGTTATTTGTTTGAGTTCTAAAAAACGAATACCTCGATGTAAATTGTCGTGTCGTCATAACAAACGAACAAAAGACGAATAACACGCTATACACTGTCGCCGCCGTAACGCGTGGGCACACGGCTAGTATATATATATATATATATATATATATATATATATATACATATATATATATATATACTAGGTTAGTAACCCGTGTATTACACGGGTTGACTAAATATACGTAATATGAGATAACTATTAAAAAAAATAATTGATATAAAATGGAAAAATTATGAATGATATAATTGCGAGATTATATCAAATAGTTCTTTTATAGTAGTTAAGTAAATATTACATTTTTATAAAATATAGTAAATTAGAGTGTTTCGTATATCACATTTGAGAAATAAATTGCTTAATGGTTTACTTTAAAGTGGTGTTGAGAATTACAATAATAAATTTTATTTTTCAGTATATAAAAAGGTGTTTGACATTTTAATTGAATAGATCAACCACCCTAGTATATAATATTTTTAATTAATAAATATTAGTAACTATTATTGAAAATTCGAAAATTAATTGTTACATCTCTTAATATTAAAACATTCTAATAATTTATGTAAATTTGCTTAGTTAATAAATAATTTAAGTAAAAATATATACTTAATAAATATTAATAACTATTTATAATAATTTTAATTAAATTTGAAGTTGACTTTTAGATTTAGAAAGTTAAAATATTAAAATTGGAAAATTTGAAATCTTAAATAAAGAAAATTTGAAATTGAGTGAGGTATTGACAAGTGGACAAGCTTAGGTGGATGCCCTAGAAAAATGACATGTGGCACCCAAGTTATTGCTTTATTAGAATGAAAGATATATATATACATATATATATATATATATATATATATATATATACTAGCCATGTGCCCGCGCGTTGCGGTGGCGACAGTGTATATGTAACACCCCAAAATTTTATGACTTAAACTATATACATGTGCTATATTTGTTAAGTAGCTGAAATGAATGTGATAATATATATATATATATATATATATATATATATATATATATATATATACGTATAATAAAGAAACGTCACGATTCACGTACGAATATTCGGCACGACATTCGAGGAAACGTCAAGAGTCGAATTAATAGAATATGGTAGATAACAAAAAAATAAAGATCGTGGGCGCAGACGGATCTTAGATCCGAATTATAACGAAGCGGGAAAACGCAAAATAGTGATTTGGCTCGGTTTGTAATAACCGTAATTAAGGCACAAACGTCACTAAATTAACACCGAGGCAAAAGTAAAATATCAGGTATTGCTAAATACTTGATTTATAATCATCATAAAATATATTTGTGACGTTCGGCACGAACAACGATGGAATCAGTAACCATTGCTGTTACGCGATAATAACCGAAATCAATCCGGTTAGCCGCTCGAAAGAATTATAACGCCTAGGCAGAGTATAAATTATTATTATAATAGTAGTTAATTATTTCAGTCAAGAAAACGTATTCGGTTCATAAAACGGCCGCGACCGCAACACCGTTTGGACACACACTTTGTACGTAATAACTGAACGTTCACCGGTTTGCGTTACAACCAAAGAATAAATATAATAATTATATTTATTGGACTTTTGTAATAATTTAGATGTTCGGTAATTTTTATGAACCAGTTACGAAATACTAAATTTTTTTACGGGTTTAGAATACGGGTATAATGCCTATATATTTAATCCTACACCACACAAAATATATTATTTATCCTTTTGCTTGATCCCTACTTCTTAACAATCTGTCTGTCAAACGAAAAGAAAAGATTCGTTATGATTCAGCAATTGAGAACATTTCTCATCAACTTACATGTCAAAAATTTGTGTATCCATTTCTCTGTATAAATACATCCATACTTTGAAACAATGAAATCACAACACACAATTCATATACAGAAAAGAAAGAAGGAAAGTAAAAGAGAGAAAGAGAGAGGAGAAAGAAGAAAGCCGGCCGTACCTCCCTCCTCTTCTCTCGTTTCTTTTTCTGGTCGGCTACGCCGGCACACCACCCAGCCCCTCGTTTTTCCGAGCAACCCGGCGAACCTCTCCCCTGTCTGTTTTTCGGTGAAACACAAAGAACCCAGCGAGCCCTCATCCCTCTCTTCGTTTTTCCGGCCGGTGCTCCGGCTCCACCCAACCCCACGGCCGCCTCCTGTCCTCCTCCGACACAGCAGCAGCAGCAGCTTCCGGCGACGAACCCAGCCCCAGTTCTCTCCATTTCCGGCGACAGGAAACCGGCGACCTTAACGACGAGCGGGAATAGTAGCGGTGGTTGGTGGTGGTCTCCCAAATTCACAGAACCAGCGGCGGCGGCGGCCGGCTCATGTTCCGGCGACGGGAGTAACGGCGATGGTGCTGGCGGCAGTTGGTGTCAGTTGAGGGTGGAGGCAGTATATAGTGATGGCAATGGTGGTTTCGGTTGCGGGAAAAGGTGATAAATGGGATAAAACCAGGTAAAACCCGCTTCTATCGTCCCCTCTTTCGATTGAATTTCGGTAACGTACGGTTAACGACGGGGCGTGGCGGTAACGCTGATGGACTGCCGGGATGGCGGAGAATGGTGGCGGTGATTGGCACATGTGAAATAATATTAAAATCGCTATAACTTTTTCATACATTAATATTTTTGATAAAAAAATTGCATCTTAAATCTCATAATTCTGTTACCTTTAATTCTGGAAAAATTTAAAAAAATTAACGTTTTTTTGTTAATATTGCACATGTGTAATATAATTAATACGTATTATTGCACATGTGCAATAATAAAAAAATCATGAAATTTTAAATGTTTAATTTTTTTTTTCAGAATTAAAGGTGACATAATTTTAAGACTTTTGGTGTAAATTTTTTAAAATATTAACGTATGAGGAAGTTATAGAGGTTTTAATATTTGTTTTCGTGTTTTCACAATAACATCTTGTTTTTATTTGATCATTCCCCTATATATATATATATATGTCTATGTCTATATATATATATATATATATATATATATATATATATATATATAGGGAGAGGATCATTTGAGAACTAATTGGGTTTGAGAACTAAAAAGAACTAATTTGAGCCACAAGTTTATTACATGTATCCCCCCTCCCCATGAATTGTGAGTGGTCCCCCCTTGAAATTTGTGGTTGAGATTTAGTTCTCAAAAGTTCTCAAAACAAAAAGTTCTCATTTGAACCTAACCCTATATATATATATATATATATATATATATATATATATATATATATATATATATAGGGAAGGTTTCATGTAACCCTAGATTTTGTAGACCCCGTAGACCCCTATAAAACTCAATAAAAATAAAACTCAGTGTTGTAAATTTGGTTTTTTTTATTACGATAAGCTTTTAAGAACCAAAAAAATAAATAAATAAATTAAAAAAAACAAAAAACATTAAAAATCGAACATTTTAAGACAATGAGTTTTAAAATAATGAGTTTTAAACGCAACACTGAGTTTTATTGAGTTTATTGAGTTTTAAACTCATTGATTTTTAAAACTCATTGTCTTAAAATGTTCAATTTTTATTGTTTTTCGTTTTTCTTTTTTTTTAATTGTCTTTTTTTGTTCTTAAAAGCTTATTGCAAATAAAAAAAACTAAATTAACAAAACTGAGTTTTATTTTTATTGAGTTTTAATGAGTTTTATTGAGTTTTATAAGGGGTCTACGGGGTCTACAAAAAATAAGGGGTCTACACGGATCTTTTACCTATATATATATATATATATATATATATATATATATGGTTAGGTTTAGATGGGAACTTTTTATTTTGAGAACTTTTGAGAACCCAGTCTTAACCACTAATTTCAGGTAGGGACCACTACAATTCATGGGTGAGTTTTCTATATATATAAATAGTGGCTAAGAATGGTTCTCAAAAGTTCTCAAAACCAATTAGTTTTCAAATGATCATTTCCCTATAAATATATATATATATATATATATATATATTTATATATATATATAGGTTTAGGTTCAGCTAAAAAAACCATTTCACCTAAGAAGGCTTAGGAAGTAACCACGTGCTGACATTAGACATAACACACTAACACAATGCATAAAAAGTAACATATGTTGACACACTAACACACTGGATACACTGTGTTAGTGTGTTTTTGTCCACGTGTCAGTATGTGATTGCTTCCTAGCCTTTTTAGATGAAAGTGTTTTTTTTTAGAATAACTTTAATATATATATATATATATATATATATATATATATATATATATATATATATACTAGCCGTGTGCCCGCGCGTTGCGGCGGCGACAGTGTATAGCGTGTTATTCGTTTTCTGTTCGCGCGTTGCAGCGGCACAACAAACTACAATGCACTATTTGTTTATTTGTTCGCTTGTTATGGCGGCACGACAATTTACATCGAGGTATTCGTTTTTTTAGAACTCAAACAAATAACAACAAACACCCGAATTGAAATATATATTGGTCACAAACATAGTAATTTAAAACCAAATGAGTTGTAAGATAGAAGTCATCAACATAGTTTTAAGATATCAGTAATAACATAGTACTTTTTAAATCAAAATCCGAGGGTCAATGAATTCCATAGTGAGGAAGTCAATCCGTGTCGTACGCCATGCAATCAGTCATAAACAGTGTT
The DNA here is from genome assembly GCA_039602395.1 of Deinandra increscens subsp. villosa. Classification (NCBI taxonomy): domain Eukaryota; kingdom Viridiplantae; phylum Streptophyta; class Magnoliopsida; order Asterales; family Asteraceae; genus Deinandra; species Deinandra increscens. The sequence goes on along the minus strand of JBCNJP010010274.1, from coordinate 6,116 downwards.
TTAAGTTGAATTCATGAACATAATAGTTTTGATGATAGTTTTGATGTGTTATTTGTCGTATGTTCGCGCGTTCAGCGACGACGAAAATTTACAACATGGTATTCATATTTGTTAACGCGATGCGGCGCGTCAATAATATACAATGATGTACCCGTTTCCAGTGTGCCCGATGCGACGTCAATGACACTTTACAACACGATACTCGTTTTTCTATCCGCGCAATACAGCGACGACGACAACTTACAAGCGGTACTCGTTTTGTGTGTGTACGATGCAACGACTGCGACAAACTACAACGCGGTACCCCAATTTGTCCGCACGTTGCAACATCGGTGACAATTTATAACGGGTTGCCCATTTTATGACTGTGCTATGCGGCAACAGAGATTCACGAAATCCATTTAATAATCACTTCAATAGAGTTGACATTTCAATAAATCATAAGTTAATTTAAGCTGCACTAATAGTTTGATGCAACCAGGGGCGGACCTACCCTATAGGTAGGGGTAGCCCCCGCGACCCCTGAACCGTTAACGCGAAGAAGGAATTTTTTTCGGGGTTTTACGTTTTTGGTATTTTGCGACCCCTGAAACGAATTTTTCGCGACCCCTGGAAGAAATTTTATGGTTTTTACCTAAAAATATGATCAAAAGCCCCTTGAAAATATGATCAAAAGCCCGTTAACTACCTAAAAAATTTTTCGGGGCGCTGCCCCCGAACCCCCATTAGTCCCCGCTACCCCTGATTTTCTTTCCTAGATCCGCCCCTGGATGCAACGCATACGTGAACCAATGAATGTGTTTCATATGCAACTTCTTAAATCAAAGGAATATATTTCATAGGTTTTTTTTTTGGATTATGCTACTTATTAGCATTTAAAACTTGTTTATGTGTATATTGTAATTTCATTATACTTGGTGTATCCTTTTGTAAATTGTTTATATATTTATAGTAGTTATCCTCTCATTGAGGATATTCATTCCAAAATAATCTTTCAATATGGTATCACGCTAGGTCTATCCTTCCCCCTTCGTTTCCTATTCCTCCGCCGTTCTCTTTCCCTCCTTCCCCCTCTGAATCGTTCCTTTCTCCCCTCTCTTTCTCCATGGCCTCTTCATCAAACAATGAATCTTCCATCTCCAATAACACCTTTCTTCACACTCTTAAACTCTCCGATGACAACTATCTCCTGTGGAAAACCCAGATTTGGCCTCTTCTTCAATGTCAGGGCCTGATTGCTCATGTTGATGGTACAGGAGTCGTTCCTGATGAGTCCTCTACTGTTGATGGAAAAACCGCCCCTAATCCCGCTCGAACTCTATGGGATTCAACTGATCAGAAGGCTGTCGTTCTCCTTACAGCCACGTTGTCGGCCGAGGCTGTTGCTCAAATTGTTGGTTGCTCCACTGCTAGGGAGATCTGGGTTACCCTAGAAGAAGCTTACAGCAGCGCGTCAGTTGAACGCGTACAAAATCTCCGCGATCAGTTGCGACTTTTGTCGAAAGGGGCTGATTCTGTGACTGTTTTTAGCCGGAAATTTAAGGCTGTGTCCGATCAACTCACTGCCATTGGACATCCGGTTGCTGCGGACGAGAAATTACATTGGTACCTTTGCGGTTTAGGCGGTGATTTTTTTGGATTCTCCACCACTATTAGAGGCATGACTCCTGTTCCGACATTTCAGAACGTTGTGGCTCGGGCCGAGAGTCACGAGACGTTTTCCCGGGCTGTTCAGGGTCCGGCGACCCACCCGGTTGCATTTGCGGCTCAGTCTAACCGTGGAAGAGGTAACAATAATAATAATAACAGAAATTATAATCGTAACTCGCGAGGGAACAACCGCAACTTTAGGAACTATCGTAATAATCGTGGTGGTCGTGGTAATAATCATGGGTCGAACCGTTCTGTTGCCCCTCCGGTTAATGAACCTTGTCAACTTTGCAATGTTGAAGGCCATAAAGCCAACAAGTGTCCCACACATGTCTCTTATTCGACCTCTGAGGCTCATCTGACTAGTGCTTTTCAGTCCCAATGTCATGTGAATCCCAATAGTGCAAATTGGTATGTTGATTCGGGAGCCACTGATCACATGGCTAACTCTCCCGGTATTATTTCTAACCCTTTGGTGTGTACCGGTAATGACAATGTTTATTTTGGAAATGGCAAGTCTTTGCCTATTTCTCATAAAGGACATCATACTCTACACAGTGATATTAAACTTAAAGATGTTTTGGTGGTTCCTAATCTCACAAAAAATTTATTATCTGTGGCTAAGTTGACAAATGATAATAACATTGATGTTCTTTTTTCTCGGAATCAATTTTTTCTTCAGGACCGCAGCACTAGACAAGTATTGGCTCAAGGCAAATGTGAAGATGGATTATATATATTGAATCAAGACCATGTTGCATTTGCATCTACTTCCTCTTTTTGTAATAATGCATCTTATGAACTTTGGCATAGCCGTTTGGGGCATGCGTCTTTTGATACTATTAAGTTACTTAATAAAGTTGGCTTGATAAATGTGACGGCCCTTTTACCAAAACCGGAGTTGTGTTCTCCATGTCAAATGTCTAAAAGCCATCGTCTTCCGTTTGATGAAAATTTAAAACGTGCCTCTCATCCCCTTGAAATTATTCATTGTGATTTATGGGGACCGGCTCCTGTCACCTCACATGAAGGTTATAGATACTATGTGGCATTCATTGACGACTTTTCAAGATTTTCTTGGGTCTATCCGCTTAAAACAAAGGACACTTTTTCTAGTATCTTGACCACTTTCATGAACTTTGTTCAAAATCAACTTGATAGAAAAATAAAGGTGTTTCAAAGCGATGGAGGAACGGAATTCGTTAATAACAAAGTTCGATCTATATTTGATGCCAACGGGACGTTCCATCGTCTTTCATGTCCATACACCCCCCAACAAAATGGACGCGTTGAACGGAAACATCGTCACATAGTCGAGACGGGGCTAGCTATGATGTTCAATGCTAATACTACTGTCTTAAAAATTGAAGCAAAAAAATGGTCAACTGCAACAATTTAACATTTACAGCATGTCCCGTTTGAGAGTTTGACCACTGAGAGATATAACATAATCCAAAAAAAAAACCTTTTATTTCAAACATTGATTCGACTTACCTTTAACAGCACTGCTCGCAGCTAATTGAAATCCTTTTCATTTATTTGGACGTACGAATATGCTAACCAGTATACAGTATTGTCATGCCTAAATTTTTTTTCCAGCTGTCAAGCATTAGCGTTTCAGGCTTTCAAAAAGAATCAAACTAAAGAAAAATACAAAAAATCAAAGCCAAAGTCAAACTTTTCACCGAATGGCAGTGGCATTCAAGAAATAAGGCAGTGGCATTCAAGGATTAAGGCATTTGAAATAATAGCTTGCTAACCAAGAAAAATGACATAATTATTTACAATTTGTCCTCAAAGTAGCCCAAAGTGTAAATACACTACATATGAACTCCTCCTAAATCACTTGATTGAAAAAGTAGAAACTTTTGAAGAGCTGTCATCATAAATTCACAATTGACACACAAATTAACCAAGTGAAAAAAATATATCAAATATTTAAAAAAAAAAGAAGTATTTCAAACCCACCCGGCTCAATCCGTTTGAACCCATACCAAAATTTTCCCCATTTTTCCACCTCTTGAAGTATTATCTAGAAATGCACCTTGAGCTTTTTTGTGTAGTGTAGTTTATTATTGCGCCAGCCACACATCTTATCACATCATCTTCAACCTTGCAATCCCCTACATATCATTATCTTATCAGTCCCAAATAATATTAATTAAAAACTAAAAAAAAAATTATTGAAATTTAAAAAATGATTAGCCCACTAACATAAACCTGCTAAATCTTCGTCTGCATATTCCAGTAGTACATGATTGACCATATCTAACTCCGTTTGACACAGTCTCCCCTGATCTATATATGACTATAATAAAAATTGTATAATGATTTGAAAACCCATATGAGGTACCATATTTCCAGCAGGTGCACAAAGTATTACAGATATCTTTCTCAAGATCACTTTGGTCCATAGCCTCATTTAAAGATTTCCCTGCAACAAACCACAAAACGAATAATCAAAAAAACTTTAACCAAATAAATTTTAGTATACATTTTATAGTGGGTGAGTTTTAATTTTGACCCGTTTACTTATAAATGGGTTGACCTATATCATAAATTTTTTACATAAGCAAGTGCAAACGGTCATAGCAAAATTTCAACAATCCGGGTCAATGCCAACATCTGAGTCCATAGCATCATCAAATGGAAGTGAGTCCACAAAATCTTGGCACACTCCCATACAGTTGAAGGATATAGAAAGAATACAGCCAGTTGTCAATGAATTTCTTACCTCCACACCACGACTCATTTCCTTTACAGCCAAAAGAGTGCACCTGGTAATTAAAACCTGCGTTGGTGTTGTGTTAACTGTTGAGTCCATTGTATCTGGACTTCTGGAGTGCACCCTAATACACCAGCAAGTCATACTTTGAAATTTGAAATATTAACAATGAGATATATATTTTACATCAAGTATAGGTCCCCAAAGCCAGTGTTTAAAAACTGAATTATTTTATGAGCGTTCAAAGCTATTAAATGTATTATGATTAAAAATGTGTTCGAAGTAACAACTAACCATTGGTCTCTTCTATTCTTTGAATACGTGTTCTGCAAGTTTTTAGCCACGTTCTCCACCTGAAAAATCATATAAAAAGAAACTGAGAATTGAAACCATTACAGCCATAAATTGATCCGCAAACAACCTTGTTGGCAGAACACTAACGCATAGTACATGTTCACATGTTCTCCTAAAAAGTTAAACATAAAGAAACTAAAACATTACACAACGTATACCTTCGACTGAATAGAAAAGACAATATCTTATACACTAACCTTTATATTAGTTGTGCACCCAATGCACCAAAAAAAACCTGGATAAAACAAACAGGAAATAGAATTTTAATATTAATCTGAAGATGATAAAAATGCAGATAATTAAGACATCAAAGATAGTATTTCTTAATTATTTTGCTTCTAAATGGCAGTCTGACTAATACGAACAATTATGGAAAGAAGTTCATAAACACCTGGCACTCGGCGGAAGGGATCAGGAAGCGAGGACTCCCCCCGATCGTAACAGCTCGAGAACTCCTCGATGATCCGCCAGTGCTGGATCTGATCTGGTATTCAGGCGAGGTGGGGTAAATCGAACACCTGGCGCCGCTTGGGCGCGGGCTCACCAGAGGTACGTCGGACCTCCCTAGTCCGAGATGGGCCAGCTGCCCGTCCCGGTGTAAATCCCCGTCTGCCGCCACCAGGCGTGGCGACAAAGGTCTTCACAGACCGATCTCGGCCTGCGAAGGGGTCGGCGGAGCTAGAGGCATCCGCAGTGGCTGCACCGCCAGCAGTGGCGGTGGGAGCAGGGTGGTCGGGGGTGTCGTCGGAGGTCCTACGCCTGATAGGACTCAAGAAACCTGCTGGTATAGGGATCGGGCGTACGACTCCCACAGTGGCGCCCTCTGTCTCGGGGCTGGAAGGGATGTAGTCCTCTGGTGAAGGCGTGTACTCAACACTCGGCTCCTCATCGGAATCGGCAACGCAAATGACCTCTTTAGAAGCCATCACTGCGAAAATATTCCAAAAGGAACTGTGTCAGTAACATCATGGTAGAGTGGTAACACATAAGTAAACATAAGTAAACATATGAGGTCTTGACATGCAAATGGTCGCTTCGGAGTGGGTTATAGTCCAGGCTTGGTTTCCGTTTTGTTTTGTTTGTTTGTTTATCCTGGTTCGCTATAACCACGGCTCTGATACCAATCTGTCACACCCCGGTCAACGGTTTCGGGTGTGAGCGAGAATGGAATCATAGTCGAGGATACATAGAACACTTCTAATAATTTAAAAACTTCATAAAACATTAATACTATTTCATTGCAGCGGAAAAGGTGGTGGAAACATTAATGTCTTACATATTTTGAAAACATAAGTCTTAAACGATTATTAAAAGCATAAAATGGTTAAGCTGGATAGTCGGGACTATGACTCCAAGGACAGGTCCGATAGCGTTTGTAAGCCCCATT
>JBCNJP010010273.1:0-23137 GCA_039602395.1 Deinandra increscens subsp. villosa | reverse complement strand
TCCCAATATGGCGTGTATGTAACCAATAAGCATGTTTAGGACCAATGATGGCCCAATAAGGTGTGTATGTAACGAATAAGTTGTGTTTAGGACCATGTGATGTCCCAATAAGGTATGTTTAGGGTAAACGAGGGTCATTTGGGACCAATGAGTCCCAATAAGGTGTGTATGTAACCAATAAGCATGTTTTGGACCAATGATGGCCCAATAAGGCGTGTATGTAACCAATAAGCATGTTTAGGACCAATGACGGCCCAATAAGGTGTGTGTGTAACCAATAAGTTGTGTTTAGGACCATGTGATGTCCTAATAAGGTGTGTTTAGGGGAAACGAGGGACAGTTTGGACCAATGAGTCCCAATAAGGTGTGTATATAACCAATAAGCATGTTTAGGACCAATGATGGCCTAATAAGGTGTGTATGTAACCAATAAGCATGTTTAGGACCAATGATGGCCAAATAAGGTGTGTGTGTAACCAATAAGTTGTGTTTAGGACTATGTGATGTCCCAATAAGGTGTGTTTAGGGGAAACGAGGGTCAGTTGGGACCAATGAGTCCCAATAAGGTGTGTATATAACCAATAAGCATGTTTAGGACCAATGATGGCCCAATAAGGTGTGTATGTAACCAATAAGCATGTTTAGGACCAATGATGGCCCAATAAGGTGTGTATGTAACCAATAAGTTTTGTTTAGGACTATGTGATGTCCCAATAAGGTGTGTTTAGGGGAAACGAGGGTCAGTTGGGACCAATGAGTCCCATTAAGGTGTGTATATAACCAATAAGCATGTTTAGGACCAATGTTGGTCCAATAAGGTGTGTATGTAACCAATAAGCATGTTTAGGACCAATGATGGCCCAATAAGGTGTGTATGTAACCAATAAGTTGTGTTTAGGACCATGTGATGTCCCAATAAGGTGTGTATAGGGGAAACGGGGGTCAGTTGGGACCAATGAGTCCCAATAAGGTGTGTATGTAACCAATAAGCATGTTTAGGACCAATGATGGCCCAATAAGGTGTGTTTTTAACCAATAAGTTGTGTTTAGGGGCAATGAGACCCAATAAGGTGTGTTTTGGGGAAATGAGGATCGAGTTGGGACTAATGAGTCCCAATAAGGCGTGTATGTAACCAATAAGCATGTTTAGGACCAATGATGGCCCAATAAGGTGTGTATGTAACCAATAAGTTGTGTTTAGGACCATGTGATGTCCCAATAAGGTATGTTTAGGATAAACGAGGGTCATTTGGGACCAATGAGTCCCAATAAGGTGTGTATATAACCAATAAGCATGTTTAGGACCAATGATGGCCCAATAAGGCGTGTATGTAACCAATAAGCATGTTTGGGACCAATGATGGCCCAATAAGGTCTGTGTGTAACCAATAAGATGTGTTTAGGACCATGTGATGTCCTAATAAGGTGTGTTTAGGGGAAACGAGGGTCAGTTGGGACCAATGAGTCCCAATAAGTTGTGTATATAACCAATAAGCATGTTTGGGACCAATGATGGCCCAATAAGGTTTGTATGTAACCAATAAGCATGTTTAGGACCAATGATTTCCAAATAAGGTGTGTGTGTAACCAATAAGTTGTGTTTAGGGTCAATGAGACCCAATAAGGTGTGTTTAGGGGAAATGAGGATCAGTTGGGACTAATGAGTCCCAATAAGGTGTGTATATAACCAATAAGCATGTTTAGGACCAATGATGGCCCAATAAGGTGTGTATGTAACCAATAAGCATGTTTAGGACCAATGATGGCCCAATAAGGTGTGTATGTAACCAATAAGTTGTGTTTAGGACCATGTGATGTCCTAATAAGGTGTGTTTAGGGGAAACGAGGGTCAGTTGGGACCAGTGAGTCCCAATAAGGTGTGTATATAACCAATAAGCATGTTTAGGACCAATGATGGCCCAATAAGGTGTGTATGTAACCAATAAGCATGTTTAGGACCAATGACGGCCCAATAAGGTGTGTGTGTAACCAATAAGTTGTGTTTAGGACCATGTGATGTCCTAATTAGGTGTGTTTAGGGGAAACGAGGGTCAGTTGGGACCAATGAGTCCCAATAAGGTGTGTATATAACCAATAAGCATGTTTAGGACCAATGATGGCCCAATAAGGTGTGTATGTAACCAATAAGCATGTTTAGGACCAATGATGGCCAAATAAGGTGTGTGTGTAACCAATAAGTTGTGTTTAGGACCATGTGATGTCCCGATAAGGTGTGTTTAGGGGAAACGGGGGTCAGTTGGGACCAATGAGTCCCAATAAGGTGGGTATGTAACCAATAAGCATGTTTAGGACCAATGATCTCCCAATAAGGTGTGTATGTAACCAATAAGTTGTGTTTAGGGGCAATGAGACCCAATAAGGTGTGTTTAGGGGGAATGAGGATTAGTTGGGACTATTGAGTCCCAATAAGGCGTGTATGTAACCAATAAGCATGTTTAGGACCAATGATGGCCCAATAAGGTGTGTATGTAACCAATAAGTTGTGTTTAGGACCATGTGATGTCCCAATAAGGTATGTTTAGGATAAACGAGGGTCATTTGGGACCAATGAGTCCCAATAAGGTGTGTATATAACCAATAAGCATGTTTAGGACCAATGATGGCCCAATAAGGCGTGTATGTAACCAATAAGCATGTTTAGGACCAATGATGGCCCAATAAGGTCTGTGTGTAACCAATAAGTTGTGTTTAGGACCATGTGATGTCCTAATAAGGTGTGTTTAGGGGAAACGAGGGTCAGTTGGGACCAATGAGTCCCAATAAGTTGTGTATATAACCAATAAGCATGTTTGGGACCAATGATGGCCCAATAAGGTGTGTATGTAACCAATAAGCATGTTTAGGACCAATGATTTCCAAATAAGGTGTGTGTGTAACCAATAAGTTGTGTTTAGGACCATGTGATGTCCTAATAAGGTGTGTTTAGGGGAAACAAGGGTCAGTTGGGACAAATGAGTCCCAATACGGTGTGTATATAACCAATAAGCATGTTTAGGACCAATGATGGCCCAATAAGGTGTGTATGTAACCAATAAGTATGTTTAGGACCAATGATGGCCAAATAAGGTGTGTGTGTAACCAATAAGTTGTGTTTAGGACTATGTGATGTCCCAATAAGGTGTGTTTAGGGTAAACGAGGGTCAGTTGAGACCAATGAGTCCCAATAAGGTGTGTATATAACCAATAAGCATGTTTAGGACCAATGATGGCCCAATAAGGTGTGTATGTAACCAATAAGCATGTTTAGGACCAATGATGGCCCAATAAGGTGTGTATGTAACCAATAAGTTGTGTTTAGCACCATGTGATGTCCCAATAAGGTGTGTTTAGGGGAAACGAGGGTCAGTTGGGACCAATGAGTCCCAATAAAGTGTGTATATAACCAATAAGCATGTTTAGGACCAGTGATGGCCCAATAAGGTGTGTATGTAACCAATAAGTTGTGTTTAGGGGCAATGAGACCCAATAAGGTGTGTTTTGGGGAAATGAGGACCAGTTGGGACTAATGAGTCCCAATATGGCGTGTATGTAACCAATAAGCATGTTTAGGACCAATGATGGCCCAATAAGGTGTGTATGTAACGAATAAGTTGTGTTTAGGACCATGTGATGTCCCAATAAGGTATGTTTAGGGTAAACGAGGGTCATTTGGGACCAATGAGTCCCAATAAGGTGTGTATGTAACCAATAAGCATGTTTTGGACCAATGATGGCCCAATAAGGCGTGTATGTAACCAATAAGCATGTTTAGGACCAATGATGGCCCAATAAGGTGTGTATGTAACCAATAAGTTGTGTTTAGGACCATGTGATGTCCTAATAAGGTGTGTTTAGGGGAAACAAGGGTCAGTTGGGACCAGTGAGTCCCAATAAGGTGTGTATATAACCAATAAGCATGTTTAGGACCAATGATGGCCCAATAAGGTGTGTATGTAACCAATAAGCATGTTTAGGACCAATGACGGCCCAATAAGGTGTGTGTGTAACCAATAAGTTGTGTTTAGGACCATGTGATGTCCTAATAAGGTGTGTTTAGGGGAAACGAGGGTCAGTTGGGACCAATGAGTCCCAATAAGGTGTGTATATAACCAATAAGCATGTTTAGGACCAATGATGGCCCAATAAGGTGTGTATGTAACCAATAAGCATGTTTAGGACCAATGATGGCCAAATAAGGTGTGTGTGTAACCAATAAGTTGTGTTTAGGACCATGTGATGTCCCGATAAGGTGTGTTTAGGGGAAACGGGGGTCAGTTGGGACCAATGAGTCCCAATAAGGTGTGTATGTAACCAATAAGCATGTTTAGGACCAATGATCTCCCAATAAGGTGTGTATGTAACCAATAAGTTGTGTTTAGGGGCAATGAGACCCAATAAGGTGTGTTTAGGGGGAATGAGGATTAGTTGGGACTATTGAGTCCCAATAAGGCGTGTATGTAACCAATAAGCATGTTTAGGACCAATGATGGCCCAATAAGGTGTGTATGTAACCAATAAGTTGTGTTTAGGACCATGTGATGTCCCAATAAGGTATGTTTAGGATAAACGAGGGTCATTTGGGACCAATGAGTCCCAATAAGGTGTGTATATAACCAATAAGCATGTTTAGGACCAATGATGGCCCAATAAGGCGTGTATGTAACCAATAAGCATGTTTAGGACCAATGATGGCCCAATAAGGTCTGTGTGTAACCAATAAGTTGTGTTTAGGACCATGTGATGTCCTAATAAGGTGTGTTTAGGGGAAACGAGGGTCAGTTGGGACCAATGAGTCCCAATAAGTTGTGTATATAACCAATAAGCATGTTTGGGACCAATGATGGCCCAATAAGGTGTGTATGTAACCAATAAGCATGTTTAGGACCAATGATTTCCAAATAAGGTGTGTGTGTAACCAATAAGTTGTGTTTAGGACCATGTGATGTCCCGATAAGGTGTGTTTAGGGGAAACGGGGGTCAGTTGGGACCAATGAGTCCCAATAAGGTGTGTATGTAACCAATAAGCATGTTTAGGACCAATGATCTCCCAATAAGGTGTGTATGTAACCAATAAGTTGTGTTTAGGGGCAATGAGACCCAATAAGGTGTGTTTAGGGGGAATGAGGATTAGTTGGGACTATTGAGTCCCAATAAGGCGTGTATGTAACCAATAAGCATGTTTAGGACCAATGATGGCCCAATAAGGTGTGTATGTAACCAATAAGCATGTTTAGGACCAATGATGGCCAAATAAGGTGTGTGTGTAACCAATAAGTTGTGTTTAGGACCATGTGAAGTCCCGATAAGGTGTGTATAGGGGAAACGGGGGTCAGTTGGGACCAATGAGTCCCAATAAGGTGTGTATGTAACCAATAAGCATGTTTAGGACCAATGATGGCCCAATAAGGTGTGTATTTAACCAATAAGTTGTGTTAAGGGGCAATGAGACCCAATAAGGTGTGTTTTGGGGAAATGAGGATCAGTTGGGACTAATGAGTCCCAATAAGGCGTGTATGTAACCAATAAGCATGTTTAGGACCAATGATGGCCCAATAAGGTGTGTATGTAACGAATAAGTTGTGTTTAGGACCATGTGATGTCCCAATAAGGTATGTTTAGGGTAAACGAGGGTCATTTGGGACCAATGAGTCCCAATAAGGTGTGTATGTAACCAATAAGCATGTTTTGGACCAATGATGGCCCAATAAGGCGTGTATGTAACCAATAAGCATGTTTAGGACCAATGATCTCCCAATAAGGTGTGTATGTAACCAATAAGTTGTGTTTAGGGGCAATGAGACCCAATAAGGTGTGTTTAGGGGGAATGAGGATTAGTTGGGACTATTGAGTCCCAATAAGGCGTGTATGTAACCAATAAGCATGTTTAGGACCAATGATGGCCCAATAAGGTGTTTATGTAACCAATAAGCATGTTTAGGACCAATGATGGCCAAATAAGGTGTGTGTGTAACCAATAAGTTGTGTTTAGGACCATGTGATGTCCCAATAAGGTGTGTTTAGGGGAAACGAGGGTCAGTTGGGACCAATGAGTCCCAATAAGGTGTGTATGTAACCAATAAGCATGTTTAGGACCAATGATGGCCCAATAAGGTGTGTTTTTAACCAATAAGTTGTGTTTAGGGGCAATGAGACCCAATAAGGTGTGTTTTGGGGAAATGAGGATCAGTTGGGACTAATGAGTCCCAATAAGGCGTGTATGTAACCAATAAGCATGTTTAGGACCAATGATGGCCCAATAAGGTGTGTATGTAACCAATAAGTTGTGTTTAGGACCATGTGATGTCCCAATAAGGTATGTTTAGGGTAAACGAGGGTCATTTGGGACCAATGAGTCCCAATAAGGTGTGTATGTAACCAATAAGCATGTTTTGGACCAATGATGGCCCAATAAGGCGTGTATGTAACCAATAAGCATGTTTAGGACCAATGATGGCCCAATAAGGTGTGTATGTAACCAATAAGTTGTGTTTAGGACCATGTGATGTCCTAATAAGGTGTGTTTAGGGGAAACGAGGGTCAGTTGGGACCAGTGAGTCCCAATAAGGTGTGTATATAACCAATAAGCATGTTTAGGACCAATGATGGCCCAATAAGGTGTGTATGTAACCAATAAGCATGTTTAGGACCAATGACGGCCCAATAAGGTGTGTGTGTAACCAATAAGTTGTGTTTAGGACCATGTGATGTCCTAATAAGGTGTGTTTAGGGGAAACGAGGGTCAGTTGGGACCAATGAGTCCCAATAAGGTGTGTATATAACCAATAAGCATGTTTAGGACCAATGATGGCCCAATAAGGTGTGTATGTAACCAATAAGCATGTTTAGGACCAATGATGGCCAAATAAGGTGTGTGTGTAACCAATAAGTTGTGTTTAGGACCATGTGATGTCCCGATAAGGTGTGTTTAGGGGAAACGGGGGTCAGTTGGGACCAATGAGTCCCAATAAGGTGTGTATGTAACCAATAAGCATGTTTAGGACCAATGATCTCCCAATAAGGTGTGTATGTAACCAATAAGTTGTGTTTAGGGGCAATGAGACCCAATAAGGTGTGTTTAGGGGGAATGAGGATTAGTTGGGACTATTGAGTCCCAATAAGGCGTGTATGTAACCAATAAGCATGTTTAGGACCAATGATGGCCCAATAAGGTGTGTATGTAACCAATAAGTTGTGTTTAGGACCATGTGATGTCCCAATAAGGTATGTTTAGGATAAACGAGGGTCATTTGGGACCAATGAGTCCCAATAAGGTGTGTATATAACCAATAAGCATGTTTAGGACCAATGATGGCCCAATAAGGCGTGTATGTAACCAATAAGCATGTTTAGGACCAATGATGGCCCAATAAGGTCTGTGTGTAACCAATAAGTTGTGTTTAGGACCATGTGATGTCCTAATAAGGTGTGTTTAGGGGAAACGAGGGTCAGTTGGGACCAATGAGTCCCAATAAGTTGTGTATATAACCAATAAGCATGTTTGGGACCAATGATGGCCCAATAAGGTGTGTATGTAACCAATAAGCATGTTTAGGACCAATGATTTCCAAATAAGGTGTGTGTGTAACCAATAAGTTGTGTTTAGGACCATGTGATGTCCTAATAAGGTGTGTTTAGGGGAAACAAGGGTCAGTTGGGACCAATGAGTCCCAATACGGTGTGTATATAACCAATAAGCATGTTTAGGACCAATGATGGCCCAATAAGGTGTGTATGTAACCAATAAGTATGTTTAGGACCAATGATGGCCAAATAAGGTGTGTGTGTAACCAATAAGTTGTGTTTAGGACTATGTGATGTCCCAATAAGGTGTGTTTAGGGGAAACGAGGGTCAGTTGAGACCAATGAGTCCCAATAAGGTGTGTATATAACCAATAAGCATGTTTAGGACCAATGATGGCCCAATAAGGTGTGTATGTAACCAATAAGCATGTTTAGGACCAATGATGGCCCAATAAGGTGTGTATGTAACCAATAAGTTGTGTTTAGCACCATGTGATGTCCCAATAAGGTGTGTTTAGGGGAAACGAGGGTCAGTTGGGACCAATGAGTCCCAATAAAGTGTGTATATAACCAATAAGCATGTTTAGGACCAGTGATGGCCCAATAAGGTGTGTATGTAACCAATAAGTTGTGTTTAGGGGCAATGAGACCCAATAAGGTGTGTTTTGGGGAAATGAGGACCAGTTGGGACTAATGAGTCCCAATATGGCGTGTATGTAACCAATAAGCATGTTTAGGACCAATGATGGCCCAATAAGGTGTGTATGTAACGAATAAGTTGTGTTTAGGACCATGTGATGTCCCAATAAGGTATGTTTAGGGTAAACGAGGGTCATTTGGGACCAATGAGTCCCAATAAGGTGTGTATGTAACCAATAAGCATGTTTTGGACCAATGATGGCCCAATAAGGCGTGTATGTAACCAATAAGCATGTTTAGGACCAATGATGGCCCAATAAGGTGTGTATGTAACCAATAAGTTGTGTTTAGGACCATGTGATGTCCTAATAAGGTGTGTTTAGGGGAAACGAGGGTCAGTTGGGACCAATGAGTCCCAATAAGGTGTGTATATAACCAATAAGCATGTTTAGGACCAATGATGGCCCAATAAGGTGTGTATGTAACCAATAAGCATGTTTAGGACCAATGACGGCCCAATAAGGTGTGTGTGTAACCAATAAGTTGTGTTTAGGACCATGTGATGTCCTAATAAGGTGTGTTTAGGGGAAACGAGGGTCAGTTGGGACCAATGAGTCCCAATAAGGTGTGTATATAACCAATAAGCATGTTTAGGACCAATGATGGCCCAATAAGGTGTGTATGTAACCAATAAGCATGTTTAGGACCAATGATGGCCAAATAAGGTGTGTGTGTAACCAATAAGTTGTGTTTAGGACCATGTGATGTCCCGATAAGGTGTGTTTAGGGGAAACGGGGGTCAGTTGGGACCAATGAGTCCCAATAAGGTGTGTATGTAACCAATAAGCATGTTTAGGACCAATGATGGCCCAATAAGGTGTGTATGTAACCAATAAGTTGTGTTTAGGGGCAATGAGACCCAATAAGGTGTGTTTAGGGGGAATGAGGATTAGTTGGGACTATTGAGTCCCAATAAGGCGTGTATGTAACCAATAAGCATGTTTAGGACCAATGATGGCCCAATAAGGTGTGTATGTAACCAATAAGTTGTGTTTAGGACCATGTGATGTCCCAATAAGGTATGTTTAGGATAAACGAGGGTCATTTGGGACCAATGAGTCCCAATAAGGTGTGTATATAACCAATAAGCATGTTTAGGACCAATGATGGCCCAATAAGGCGTGTATGTAACCAATAAGCATGTTTAGGACCAATGATGGCCCAATAAGGTCTGTGTGTAACCAATAAGTTGTGTTTAGGACCATGTGATGTCCTAATAAGGTGTGTTTAGGGGAAACGAGGGTCAGTTGGGACCAATGAGTCCCAATAAGTTGTGTATATAACCAATAAGCATGTTTGGGACCAATGATGGCCCAATAAGGTGTGTATGTAACCAATAAGCATGTTTAGGACCAATGATTTCCAAATAAGGTGTGTGTGTAACCAATAAGTTGTGTTTAGGACCATGTGATGTCCCAATAAGGTGTGTTTAGGGGAAACGAGGGTCAGTTGGGACCAATGAGTCCCAATAAGGTGTGTATATAACCAATAAGCATGTTTAGGACCAATGATGGCCCAATAAGGTGTGTATGTAACCAATAAGCATGTTTAGGACCAATGATGGCCAAATAAGGTGTGTGTGTAACCAATAAGTTGTGTTTAGGACCATGTGATGTCCCAATAAGGTGTGTTTAGGGGAAACGAGGGTCAGTTGGGACCAATGAGTCCCAATAAGGTGTGTATATAACCAATAAGCATGTTTAGGACCAATGATGGCCCAATAAGGTGTGTATGTAACCAATAAGCATGTTTAGGACCAATGATGGCCCAATAAGGTGTGTATGTAACCAATAAGTTGTGTTTAGGACCATGTGATGTCCCAATAAGGTGTGTTTAGGGGAAACGAGGGTCAGTTGGGACCAATGAGTCCCAATAAGGTGTGTATATAACCAATAAGCATGTTTAGGACCAGTGATGGCCCAATAAGGTGTGTATGTAACCAATAAGTTGTGTTTAGGGGCAATGAGACCCAATAAGGTGTGTTTTGGGGAAATGAGGACCAGTTGGGACTAATGAGTCCCAATATGGCGTGTATGTAACCAATAAGCATGTTTAGGACCAATGATGGCCCAATAAGGTGTGTATGTAACGAATAAGTTGTGTTTAGGACCATGTGATGTCCCAATAAGGTATGTTTAGGGTAAACGAGGGTCATTTGGGACCAATGAGTCCCAATAAGGTGTGTATGTAACCAATAAGCATGTTTTGGACCAATGATGGCCCAATAAGGCGTGTATGTAACCAATAAGCATGTTTAGGACCAATGATCTCCCAATAAGGTGTGTATGTAACCAATAAGTTGTGTTTAGGGGCAATGAGACCCAATAAGGTGTGTTTAGGGGGAATGAGGATTAGTTGGGACTATTGAGTCCCAATAAGGCGTGTATGTAACCAATAAGCATGTTTAGGACCAATGATGGCCCAATAAGGTGTGTATGTAACCAATAAGTTGTGTTTAGGACCATGTGATGTCCCAATAAGGTGTGTTTAGGGTAAACGAGGGTCATTTGGGACCAATGAGTCCCAATAAGGTGTGTATATAACCAATAAGCATGTTTAGGACCAATGATGGCCCAATAAGGCGTGTATGTAACCAATAAGCATGTTTAGGACCAATGATGGCCCAATAAGGTGTGTGTGTAACCAATAAGTTGTGTTTAGGACCATGTGATGTCCTAATAAGGTGTGTTTAGGGGAAACGAGGGTCAGTTGGGACCAATGAGTCCCAATAAGTTGTGTATATAACCAATAAGCATGTTTAGGACCAATGATGGCCCAATAAGGTGTGTATGTAACCAATAAGCATGTTTAGGACCAATGATGTCCAAATAAGGTGTGTGTGTAACCAATAAGTTGTGTTTAGGACCATGTGATGTCCTAATAAGGTGTGTTTAGGGGAAACGAGGGTCAGTTGGGACCAATGAGTCCCAATAAGGTGTGTATATAACCAATAAGCATGTTTAGGACCAATGATGGCCCAATAAGGTGAGTATGTAACCAATAAGTATGTTTAGGACCAATGATGGCCAAATAAGGTGTGTGTGTAACCAATAAGTTGTGTTTAGGACTATGTGATGTCCCAATAAGGTGTGTTTAGGGGAAACGAGGGTCAGTTGGGACCAATGAGTCCCAATAAGGTGTGTATATAACCAATAAGCATGTTTAGGACCAATGATGGCCCAATAAGGTGTGTATGTAACCAATAAGCATGTTTAGGACCAATGATGGCCCAATAAGGTGTGTATGTAACCAATAAGTTGTGTTTAGGACCATGTGATGTCCCAATAAGGTGTGTTTAGGGGAAACGAGGGTCAGTTGGGACCAATGAGTCCCAATAAGGTGTGTATATAACCAATAAGCATGTTTAGGACCAGTGATGGCCCAATAAGGTGTGTATGTAACCAATAAGTTGTGTTTAGGGGCAATGAGACCCAATAAGGTGTGTTTTGGGGAAATGAGGACCAGTTGGGACTAATGAGTCCCAATATGGCGTGTATGTAACCAATAAGCATGTTTAGGACCAATGATGGCCCAATAAGGTGTGTATGTAACCAATAAGTTGTGTTTAGGACCATGTGATGTCCCAATAAGGTATGTTTAGGGTAAACGAGGGTCATTTGGGACCAATGAGTCCCAATAAGGTGTGTATGTAACCAATAAGCATGTTTTGGACCAATGATGGCCCAATAAGGCGTGTATGTAACCAATAAGCATGTTTAGGACCAATGATGGCCCAATAAGGTGTGTGTGTAACCAATAAGTTGTGTTTAGGACCATGTGATGTCCTAATAAGGTGTGTTTAGGGGAAACGAGGGTCAGTTGGGACCAATGAGTCCCAATAAGGTGTGTATATAACCAATAAGCATGTTTAGGACCAATGATGGCCCAATAAGGTGTGTATGTAACCAATAAGCATGTTTAGGACCAATGATGGCCAAATAAGGTGTGTGTGTAACCAATAAGTTGTGTTTAGGACCATGTGATGTCCCGATAAGGTGTGTTTAGGGGAAACGAGGGTCAGTTGGGACCAATGAGTCCCAATAAGGTGTGTATGTAACCAATAAGCATGTTTAGGACCAATGATCTCCCAATAAGGTGTGTATGTAACCAATAAGTTGTGTTTAGGGGCAATGAGACCCAATAAGGTGTGTTTAGGGGGAATGAGGATTAGTTGGGACTATTGAGTCCCAATAAGGCGTGTATGTAACCAATAAGCATGTTTAGGACCAATGATGGCCCAATAAGGTGTGTATGTAACCAATAAGTTGTGTTTAGGACCATGTGATGTCCCAATAAGGTATGTTTAGGATAAACGAGGGTCATTTGGGACCAATGAGTCCTAATAAGGTGTGTATATAACCAATAAGCATGTTTAGGACCAATGATGGCCCAATAAGGCGTGTATGTAACCAATAAGCATGTTTAGGACCAATGATGCCCCAATAAGGTCTGTGTGTAACCAATAAGTTGTGTTTAGGACCATGTGATGTCCTAATAAGGTGTGTTTAGGGGAAACGAGGGTCAGTTGGGACCAATGAGTCCCAATAAGTTGTGTATATAACCAATAAGCATGTTTGGGACCAATGATGGCCCAATAAGGTGTGTATGTAACCAATAAGCATGTTTAGGACCAATGATTTCCAAATAAGGTGTGTGTGTAACCAATAAGTTGTGTTTAGGACCATGTGATGTCCTAATAAGGTGTGTTTAGGGGAAACAAGGGTCAGTTGGGACCAATGAGTCCCAATACGGTGTGTATATAACCAATAAGCATGTTTAGGACCAATGATGGCCCAATAAGGTGAGTATGTAACCAA
Source organism: Deinandra increscens subsp. villosa (assembly GCA_039602395.1). NCBI lineage: Eukaryota > Viridiplantae > Streptophyta > Magnoliopsida > Asterales > Asteraceae > Deinandra > Deinandra increscens. Next base: position 10,100 of record JBCNJP010010273.1, on the reverse strand, counting down.
TAAGTATGTTTAGGACCAATGATGGCCAAATAAGGTGTGTGTGTAACCAATAAGTTGTGTTTAGGACTATGTGATGTCCCAATAAGGTGTGTTTAGGGGAAACGAGGGTCAGTTGAGACCAATGAGTCCCAATAAGGTGTGTATATAACCAATAAGCATGTTTAGGACCAATGATGGCCCAATAAGGTGTGTATGTAACCAATAAGCATGTTTAGGACCAATGATGGCCCAATAAGGTGTGTATGTAACCAATAAGTTGTGTTTAGCACCATGTGATGTCCCAATAAGGTGTGTTTAGGGGAAACGAGGGTCAGTTGGGACCAATGAGTCCCAATAAAGTGTGTATATAACCAATAAGCATGTTTAGGACCAGTGATGGCCCAATAAGGTGTGTATGTAACCAATAAGTTGTGCTTAGGGGCAATGAGACCCAATAAGGTGTGTTTTGGGGAAATGAGGACCAGTTGGGACTAATGAGTCCCAATATGGCGTGTATGTAACCAATAAGCATGTTTAGGACCAATGATGGCCCAATAAGGTGTGTATGTAACGAATAAGTTGTGTTTAGGACCATGTGATGTCCCAATAAGGTATGTTTAGGGTAAACGAGGGTCATTTGGGACCAATGAGTCCCAATAAGGTGTGTATGTAACCAATAAGCATGTTTTGGACCAATGATGGCCCAATAAGGCGTGTATGTAACCAATAAGCATGTTTAGGACCAATGACGGCCCAATAAGGTGTGTGTGTAACCAATAAGTTGTGTTTAGGACCATGTGATGTCCTAATAAGGTGTGTTTAGGGGAAACGAGGGTCAGTTGGGACCAATGAGTCCCAATAAGGTGTGTATATAACCAATAAGCATGTTTAGGACCAATGATGGCCCAATAAGGTGTGTATGTAACCAATAAGCATGTTTAGGACCAATGATGGCCAAATAAGGTGTGTGTGTAACCAATAAGTTGTGTTTAGGACCATGTGATGTCCCAATAAGGTGTGTTTAGGGGAAACGAGGGTCAGTTGGGACCAATGAGTCCCAATAAGGTGTGTATATAACCAATAAGCATGTTTTGGACCAATGATGGCCCAATAAGGCGTGTATGTAACCAATAAGCATGTTTAGGACCAATGATGGCCCAATAAGGTGTGTGTGTAACCAATAAGTTGTGTTTAGGACCATGTGATGTCCTAATAAGGTGTGTTTAGGGGAAACGAGGGTCAGTTGGGACCAATGAGTCCCAATAAGGTGTGTATGTAACCAATAAGCATGTTTAGGACCAATGATGGCCCAATAAGGTGTGTATGTAACCAATAAGCATGTTTAGGACCAATGATGGCCCAGTAAGGTGTGTGTGTAACCAATAAGTTGTGTTTAGGACCATGTGATGTCCCAATAAGGTGTGTTTAGGGGAAACGAGGGTCAGTTGGAACCAATGAGTCCCAATAAGGTGTGTATATAACCAATAAGCATGTTTAGGACCAATGATGGCCCAATAAGGTGTGTATGTAACCAATAAGCATGTTTAGGACCAATGATGGCCCAATAAGGTGTGTATGTAACCAATAAGTTGTGTTTAGGACCATGTGATGTCCCAATAAGGTGTGTTTAGGGGAAACGAGGGTCAGTTGGGACCAATGAGTCCCAATAAGGTGTGTATATAACCAATAAGCATGTTTAGGACCAATGTTGGCCCAATAAGGTGTGTATGTAACCAATAAGCATGTTTAGGACCAATGATGGCCCAATAAGGTGTGTATGTAACCAATAAGTTGTGTTTAGGACCATGTGATGTCCCAATAAGGTGTGTTTAGGGGAAACGAGGGTCAGTTGGGACCAATGAGTCCCAATAAGGTGTGTATATAACCAATAAGCATGTTTAGGACCAATGTTGGCCCTATAAGGTGTGTATGTAACCAATAAGCATGTTTAGGACCAATGATGGCCCAATAAGGTGTGTATATATACGGCAAAGTAAACGAGGGTCAGTTGGGACCAATGAGTCCCGATAAGGTGTGTATGTAACCAATAAGCATGTTTAGGACCAATGATGGCCCAATAAGGTGTGTATGTAACCAATAAGTTGTGTTTAGGACCATGTGATGTCCCAATAAGGTGTGTTTAGGGGAAACGAGGGTCAGTTGGGACCAATGAGTCCCAATAAGGTGTGTATGTAACCAATAAGCATGTTTAGGACCAATGATGGCCCAATAAGGTGTGTTTGTAACCAATAAGTTGTGTTTAGGGGCAATGAGACCCAATAAGGTGTGTTTTGGGGAAATGAGGATCAGTTGGGACTAATGAGTCCCAATAAGGCGTGTATGTAACCAATAAGCATGTTTAGGACCAATGATGGCCCAATAAGGTGTGTATGTAACCAATAAGTTGTGTTTAGGACCATGTGATGTCCCAATAAGGTATGTTTAGGGTAAACGAGGGTCATTTGGGACCAATGAGTCCCAATAAGGTGTGTATGTAACCAATAAGCATGTTTTGGACCAATGATGGCCCAATAAGGCGTGTATGTAACCAATAAGCATGTTTAGGACCAATGACGGCCCAATAAGGTGTGTGTGTAACCAATAAGTTGTGTTTAGGACCATGTGATGTCCTAATAAGGTGTGTTTAGGGGAAACGAGGGTCAGTTGGGACCAATGAGTCCCAATAAGGTGTGTATATAACCAATAAGCATGTTTAGGACCAATGATGGCCCAATAAGGTGTGTATGTAACCAATAAGCATGTTTAGGACCAATGATGGCCAAATAAGGTGTGTGTGTAACCAATAAGTTGTGTTTAGGACCATGTGATGTCCCAATAAGGTGTGTTTAGGGGAAACGAGGGTCAGTTGGGACCAATGAGTCCCAATAAGGTGTGTATATAACCAATAAGCATGTTTAGGACCAATGATGGCCCAATAAGGTGTGTATGTAACCAATAAGCATGTTTAGGACCAATGATGGCCCAATAAGGTGTGTATGTAACCAATAAGTTGTGTTTAGGACCATGTGATGTCCCAATAAGGTGTGTTTAGGGGAAACGAGGGTCAGTTGGGACCAATGAGTCCCAATAAGGTGTGTATATAACCAATAAGCATGTTTAGGACCAATGTTGGCCCAATAAGGTGTGTATGTAACCAATAAGCATGTTTAGGACCAGTGATGGCCCAATAAGGTGTGTATGTAACCAATAAGTTGTGTTTAGGGGCAATGAGACCCAATAAGGTGTGTTTAGGGGAAATGAGGATCAGTTGGGACTAATGAGTCCCAATAAGGCGTGTATGTAACCAATAAGCATGTTTAGGACCAATGATGGCCCAATAAGGTGTGTATGTAACCAATAAGTTGTGTTTAGGGTCAATGAGACCCAATAAGGTGTGTTTAGGGGAAATGAGGATCAGTTGGGACTAATGAGTCCCAATAAGTCGTGTATGTAACCAATAAGCATGTTTAGGACCAATGATGGCCCAATAAGGTGTGTATGTAACCAATAAGTTGTGTTTAGGACCATGTGATGTCCCAATAAGGTATGTTTAGGGTAAACGAGGGTCATTTGGGACCAATGAGTCCCAATTAAGGTGTGTATATAACCAATAAGCATGTTTTGGACCAATGATGGCCCAATAAGGCGTGTATGTAACCAATAAGCATGTTTAGGACCAATGATGGCCCAATAAGGTGTGTGTGTAACCAATAAGTTGTGTTTAGGACCATGTGATGTCCTAATAAGGTGTGTTTAGGGGAAACGAGGGTTAGTTGGGACCAATGAGTCCCAATAAGGTGTGTATGTAACCAATAAGCATGTTTAGGACCAATGATGGCCCAATAAGGTGTGTATGTAACCAATAAGCATGTTTAGGACCAATGATGGCCCAGTAAGGTGTGTGTGTAACCAATAAGTTGTTTTTAGGACCATGTGATGTCCCAATAAGGTGTGTTTAGGGGAAACGAGGGTCAGTTGGGACCAATGAGTCCTAATAAGGTGTGTATATAACCAATAAGCATGTTTAGGACCAATGATGGCCCAATAAGGTGTGAATGTAATCAATAAGCATGTTTAGGACCAATGATGGCCCAATAAGGTGTGTATGTAACCAATAAGTTGTGTTTAGGACCATGTGATGTCCCAATAAGGTGTGTTTAGGGGAAACGAGGGTCAGTTTGGGACCAATGAGTCCCAATAAGGTGTGTATATAACCAATAAGCATGTTTAGGACCAATGTTGGCCCAATAAGGTGTGTATGTAACCAATAAGCATGTTTAGGACCAATGATGGCCCAATAAGGTGTGTATGTAACCAATAAGTTGTGTTTAGGACCATGTGATGTCCCAATAAGGTGTGTTTAGGGGAAACGAGGGTCAGTTGGGACCAATGAGTCCCAATAAGGTGTGTATATAACCAATAAGCATGTTTAGGACCAATGTTGGCCCAATAAGGTGTGTATGTAACCAATAAGCATGTTTAGGACCAATGATGGCCCAATAAGGTGTGTTTACGTAGGGAAATGAGGGTCAGTTGGGACCAATGAGTCCCAATAAGGTGTGTATGTAACCAATAAGCATGTTTAGGACCAATGATGGCCCAATAAGGTGTGTATGTAACCAATAAGTTGTGTTTAGGACCATGTGATGTCCCAATAAGGTGTGTTTAGGGGAAACGAGGGTCAGTTGGGACCAATGAGTCCCAATAAGGTGTGTATGTAACCAATAAGCATGTTTAGGACCAATGATGGCCCAATAAGGTGTGTTATGTTAACCAATAAGTTGTGTTTATGACCATGTGATGTCCCAATAAGGTGTGTTTAGGGGAAACGAGGGTCAGTTGGGACCAATGAGTCCCAATAAGGTGTGTAGGTAACCAATAAGCATGTTTAGGACCAATGATGGCCCAATAAGTTGTGTATGTAACCAATAAGCATGTTTAGGACCAATGATGGCCCAATAAGGTGTGTATGTAACCAATAAGTTGTGTTTAGGACCATGTGATGTCCCAATAAGGTGTGTTTAGGGGAAACGAGGGTCAGTTGGGACCAATGAGTCCCAGTAAGGTGTGTATGTAACCAATAAGCATGTTTAGGACCAATGTTGGCCCAATAAGGTGTGTATGTAACCAATAAGCATGTTTAGGACTAATGATGGCCTAATAAGGTGTGTATGTAACCAATAAGTTGTGTTTAGGGCCAATGAGACCCAATAAGGTGTGTTTAGGGGAAACGAGGGTCAGTTGGGACCAATGAGTCCCAATAAGGTGTGCATGTAACCAATAAGCATGTTTAGGACCAATGATGGCCCAATAAGGTGTGTATGTAACCAATAAGTTGTGTTTAGGACCATGTGATGTCCCAATAAGGTGTGTTTAGGCGAAACGGGGGTCAGTTGGGACCAATGAGTCCTAATAAGGTGTGTATGTAACCAATAAGTTATGTTTAGGACCAATGATGTCCCAATAAGGTATGTTTAGGCGAAACGAGGGTCAGTTGGGACCAATGAGTCCCAATAAGGTGTGTATGTAACCAATAAGTATGTTTAAGACCAATAATGGCCCAATAAGGTGTGTATGTTACCAATAAGCATGTTTAGTGTTGATACATGGTCCTTGATCGTCATGTGAAGTATCGAATACAAGACGGATCACACAAGATTGCTGAGGTCCGAACTCCCAGCGAACCTGGAGTTCGGATAGCTCCGAGCTTGTGGCCGAACCTGAGGTTCGGCCAGTCGGGTTTCAGCCTTATAAATAGGTCGTCTTGTATTGTAGAGATTAGACAGTTTATGCTTCCGTGTTATACATTTACTCTGATGTACTCTGTGGTCTCTGTGGTTAATACAAAGCTCATTTGTATTTACTCTTTGTGTTTTGTCTCGTATTATCATTGATTTCGTTACGACTAAGTAGAAGATCCATACGCTCACGCACTTTCAAGTGGTATCAGAGCATTAGGTTTGCTCTACTAGTCGGAAATCAGTGTTTTCCAGAGTTGTTGAGTTCGAATTCACGTTTTTGACTTTTAAAGCTCGTTTCTCATCTTCATTTCTCAAAATCTTCGTTCAAAACTTCATGATTTACGTCAAATATGTCTGTGTTTGTTCGTTTTCAGTTGATTGAGTGTTAACAGCTCGAGTGGTGTCGATTTCAGTGAGTTTTTCCGAAGTTTTTCAAATTTTCGCGATCGGCCGAACCTCAGATTCGGCATAACCGCTCCGAACACCAGGTTCGGAGTAAGCTCGGTCAGTTTTCCTGTTTCGGTGAGGGTTCGGAGTCCAATCGGAGAGAGTTCGGTGGATATCCTGTCTCGGAGGGAGTTCGGACTAGGATCGGAGATAGATCGGAGTTTCTGAGTTCGGTGATACGTTCGTTGAGAGTTCGGACTTTTGTTTTAAGTTCGGAGCAGCTTCGGAGGGTATAGTAGGTTCGGACGAAGTTCGGAGTGAACAGTGTTCAAGTTTTTTCGAAAATGTCCGATTTTCAAGCGTTCGCAGCTATTCAAAATTCGGTTCAAGCTACGATGCAAACAATGATGAATTATGATAATGAAATCGGAACAAGTCAGAAAGTTCCCTAAATTGCTAAAATTGGAAGATTATCATAGTTGGGTTAAACGATTTGAAGCGTTTGTCGATACGAATGATATTGATATGTGGTTAGCGTTCACTGAGCAATATGTTTATCCTAAAGATGAAACTGGTGAACCTATTCTTCAAAGAAAAATGTCTTCTGAACAAAAGAAAGCTTATCAAGCTGAGAAAAAGGCATATGGTACGTTAACGATGGCATTGCCTAAAGAGTTACTTCATCAATTTGCTGGTAACTACACATCAAAAAGTCTATGGGATGCGTTGGAAAAACGATGTGAAGGCAATGACCAATACAAGAAAAGTCGACAAAAGGTTTTGAAGAAAGAGTTTGATAGTTTTAAGCATTATCAGAATGAAACGATTCCCAATCTGATTGCAAGATTCGCTCATCTGATGAGTGAAATGCGTTTGGTGAATCTTACTAAAGAAGAGGTTGATATGAAAGAAAAGATTTTGGAAGCTTTGCCTGAAAAATGGGAGAATTATGTGATGATGATTACTCATGATAAAGATTTTTCAGGATTGTCTTTCAATGATTTGGTTCAAAGAATTCAGGCTCGGGATATGGAATTAATGGTGAATAAATCACTTCCTACACAAATTCAGAATCCTGCAGTGTATCATGGTGAAAATGACTCTACAATGAATGCTGGGAAGTCTACTAGTCTTAGTTCTGCTCCTCCTACAGCATTTCTAGCAGGTAAATCTGAAATTCCAAGTTATTCTTCTGCTGGTTGTACTGTGTCATTTCCAAGTTCTTCGACTCAAAGTGCATTGTCTGTTCAAACTGTCGATGATTATAATGCATTGATGTCTGCATTAGTATCTTCATACTTTGGTGTTATCACTGGTGTGCTGTGAGTAATGCTGAGTTAGCAAATGAAGATTACGATCAGATTGACTATGATCATTTGGAGGAAATGGATCTGAATTGGCAATATGCTATGTTGGTTCGTAGAACGAAGAAGTTTTTCAATAGAACTGGTAAGAAGAGACTTAATCAGGAAGGAAAGATTGGATTGGACAAATCTAAGGTGAAATGTTATAAGTGTTCCGTTTATGGTCACTTTGCTCGAGAATGTCCAAGTTCTGCAGAAAGTAAATTGAAGACTGGTCAGCATGCACATTTAGTTTTTCATCCATCCGATAAAGCTGAGAAGGTTGAGCAGAAATCTGCTACTCTTGCTCATGATTGGACTAATACATTTATGCATCCAGATGGATTTGCCTAGAATGCAGATTCAGAAGTTAAGAAGGAATCATACTCCAATCTCAATTGCTTTAACCGTTCAACATGATGATGATGAAAGCTTGTTAACAGAATCCGACACTTCTTCAAGTATATCTTTGGTTCAAGAAGAATTACCTAAGTCTTCTGAGAATTCAAAAGATGATGAATTTAATTGTTATAAATGTGAGAAGTTGCTCAAGAAGCATTGCACGGTTTGAACAAGATTGTCAAATGTCAACTGAAGAAATTGTGGTGTTAAAGAAGGAGTTGGAAGATTTTCAAAAGAAATATTATACATTAGTTCATGTTCATGAAGATGTTTTGAAGGAAAAGGCTCAATTGGCAGAAGAGTGTGAGAAAGCCAAAGCTGAAGCGTTAGACGCAGCTCAAGATTTTGATAATTTGTTTGAAAAGAGTTATCCGGTTCAGCAAAAATATGAAGAAGCTACTGCTCTTATAGCAACAACTGCTGTTACCGTTGAGAAGCTTCAAAACAAGATCTCTATGATTCAAGATGAAAATGTTCTATACCAGAGACAAGAATGAAGTGTTAACAAAAGATGTTGAGATCTACAAACAAAAGAGAGAAAGTGTTCTTGAAGAATTATATGTTGAATGTGAGATCCGAAAGTTACAAACTTATGACTATGATGATCTCAATGCAAAATTCATCAAGTCACAACAAGAGGTGTTTGAAGGTCAACAGAAGATTAATGATTTAAAATTGGAGATTTTGGAGTTGAAAAGGCAAGTGAAGAACTGCAACTTGTCACCAACATTGCTTAACTTCTTATACAAGCAGGATCAGAGTTCGGAAAGTTCTAAGAAGGATGATGTTCACTTGGTTCCTCAACCAGTGGATTTGATTGAAGTTACTGCTGCTCAGATTGATCCAAAAGATGATTTGCATGATTATTCCAAGTTTGCCACTCCATCCAAGAAGAACAAGTCCAAGTCTCAGAAGAAGGAGAAACCTTTGGGTGAAGCTCCAAAATTTGTTTTAAAGTCTGTTTTGTTAGAAAATGAAAAGGTTTTTGATAAGGTTGTTTCAAGTTCTTCATCTGCAACCGAAGAAGAGAAAGTTTTGATTGAAAAGAACAAGCTAAAGGATATCAAGGCTAAATTCACTAGTGAAGCTAAGTCAAGAGAAGCTTCAGGTTCTTCTTCAAGTTCTTCAAAGGTTTCAGGTTCCAAGCACAAAGGTTTGGGTTTTGTTATGAAGGAAGTTCCAGCTGTTGCAAAGAAACCAGTGAAAGCTGACAAAGCTGTTAAAGCTAAAGTTACAAAGAAATCACCATCTTCAGAAGGAATTTACTTATTATTCTGGAAGATCTTCATCTTCAAGGAGTCCATCTCCTAGGTATGATTCTTCTGATGGTTTCTTTGATAATATTCATTCTGAACATTCATCTGATTCTCAACAATCAAAACATTTTTCAAACAATTTTAGAGAAAGACTTTGTTATGTATGTCGTCAACCAGGACATCTAGCTGCTGATTGTCCGACGACTGCATATATCCACAAAACTGCCAAATATGTGGATGACAAAGGTCAAATTTTTGATGCACCGTGGTCCCCAATAGCTTAAGTCAACTCGTAAATCGTCTTGGTCTAAATCAAGTACGTCGGATGAATCTGATTCAGGTTCTGATCAAAAATTAAAACTTTTACAAATTTGGAAACCAAAAGTTGTTTCCCATGGCCAACAAAGACTTTGTGGAAGACACCGGGCGACCCGACGCTGTTGATTCGGGTCGATCCCAATGCCACTAATGTGTTATTTGGTGTCCAGCAGGTGTTTCAGGAAGACCTTTCGGTGATAGGAAAATTGCTGATTGTGAAATATCTGTTTTAATTAAATTGGATTTCAAAATCAATTTTTGTTTTTCAAAATGCTAAACTGCTAGTATTCGTGTTGGTTGATCAATTTTTTCTTGTTTTTCACTTCGTCTCATTCTGAGGGGGAGTTTGTTTTTGCAAAAATACAAAAATAGTGTTTTGTTTTTCAAATCGTAAAAATGAAAATCTATAAATAGAGTTGTCATTTTTAGGGGGAGAAATTTGGAAAAGACAAAAACATTGAAAAATGCAAAAAGCCAAAAACATTAAACAAAAATGAGAAATTGTATCCGACATGATTGGGAAATGATGGTACATTGGCTGACAGTGTCTAACTCATGGATAAAGTAAATGAAAAGGCCATAAGACCATTTGATCGATTGTGTAAGGTAGGCTCGGCAAATCAGAAAGTATACAAATGTGATATACACTAAATCTGATGCTTGACCGAGTGGAC
>JBCNJP010010272.1:0-23142 GCA_039602395.1 Deinandra increscens subsp. villosa | reverse complement strand
ACTTCAGAACCTACCATTTTCGAATTCTGGAAATCACCTTCTAACATTTTGACTTGGTCGCGAGGACAATACTCCTCCATCATGGCATCCTTGAATTCCTGCCAAGTCAAAGCATTTGCCGCTTCGAGCCCTAACATTTGGATTTGCGCATTCCACCAAGTGAGGGCAGCTCCCTCGAGTGTAGCGGTTGCGAAATTGATCCGATTCGCAATTGGGCAGTTGCACATTGAGAATATCTTCTCAGATTTCTCGAGCCATCGCAGCAGACCCACGGCTCCTTCATCACCCTTGAACGTGAGCGGCTTACAATCCATGTAAGTTTTGAAGGTGAATTGAGCCGGGTCTGGATTTGTTTTCATGAAATTATTTTAGAGAATAATTCCTTTTTTTTAGAGTGAGACAAAAAATGTAGTCAAATTTTCGTATGTTTTACTTACCACCGTTGTTGTTTGGCTGATTTTGGGCCGCTGCTAGAGCTGCTGCAACTCCTTGGTCAATCAGATTTTGGATCTGTGCTGCGGTGAGGTTTTCAGCCATGATTCTGTTTGCCATACAAACATTCAATGATTAATATACCCAATATTAATTTCGTTAAGCACTAAACAATTATTCATGCATCCATCCATCACATGACATAATTTTTAGGAACACATTGGGAAATAAAGATGTAATATCCATTACAAAATTTAAAATCCAACCATAATGTATCTCAGCATTTGAAAACATTCAAAATAAAATGAACATCCAGTCAAATTTATTTCAAAGTAATGAAATAGAAGAAAAGAAGACATATTAGATTATGGATCAGTAACATCCGGTTCTTTCTCCATGTCCTCTTGAGGCTCCTCCTCAAAAGGTTCTTCTTCAAGGGGTTCCTCCTATTCTTCTTGAATAGGAGCACCTTGAACTTGCAGGGCTGCAATTTGAGCTTGGAGGGCGGCGACCTGTGCCGCTAGTGCCGCATTGGAGTGTTGAAGCGCTGCATTGGAATGTTGTAGTGCAGTAATCTGATGTCGCGCTTGATGCAGTCTATGCTCCAAACCTGCTGGATTGGGTCGCGACTCAAGCTTAGTGACCCTATCACGGATACCCATTACCCCTTGAGACAAGTTGTAGTGGTAGGTATCTCGCTCCCTCTGATCAGCCAGCAATCGCTCGATTTCTCTATCGCGTGTGCGATTGCTGATGGAATTTTGTCAGGTTTCTCCAAGAGTGTTGTCATACGCTGCAATCAATCCCGCAACGACCCGTTGCAAATCAAAGGGTAAGTCAACTCTGCCCCGCACATGATACATGTCAAGCAACCGATATGTTGCCGAATTCAGCCAGCTGTAATCGTCTGGTGTGCGCCTATCAGGACGTATGTGCTGATCCCGAAGGAAATCCATTATTGTGTACTCTGGTTGTTCAGGCTCGCGACCTTGTTGGTTGGAGGATGATGATTGTTCGTTGGCAATTTTCTTTCCCTTACCCCTCGTGTTATCGTGTGGTGCCATACTGTCAGAACCCAGACAGACACAAACAAATGAAAAACAACCTAATGTGAGTAATCGATTTTTGGCACGCGGAAAGAAAATGTTTTTGGGAATTGTTGTAACTAATGTTCAAAAACAGTTACAGTTTAGAATTTTTGAAAATTCTAGTTCTCTGCAACCAAGGGCTCTGATACCAATCTGTCACACCCCCAATTTCCACTAACGGAGTTTTACCGTGTGGGGTGTGAACCAGACCAGGACCCGAGTCATTAGTTACATCAAACATAAGTTTAGGGTTCAAATTGTAAATATATATTTTGAAACGGAAAATATTAAATCCATAGTTTAAAATCCAGCGGAAGCATAATAAAGTAATGTCGCGCAAAAACAAGCGCCCATTAAGTAAACAACCAGTTTAAGTCTAAGTTTTGAAAATGTTAAAGACGGATTCCCAAAATGAAAGGTTTAACCAGCGTACGTGCCCAAAAATCCGATTCTCCTAGCGACCTACAAAGCATGCATAAGAGCAAGTGTCAACTAATGTTGGTGAGTTCACATAAGCACATAAGTATACCTAGTATAGTTATGCAGTACGAATACAACAGTTTTTATTCGTATATAAGCATGTATATTAACAGTACAATCCATATCGTAGGTAGCGAGCCTAAGTTCATGTCACTAAAACGTTCGCAACCGAAGCTGACCAATTAGTTGTAGGAATAATTCCTTACGTGGTTTGCCTTCCCCGTGTCTACTCGATCACGGTAAGTTTAGGCTAACATTGTCCTCAGTCCGACCGCCAGTCGGGTGGTGCATCTCGTGCCCGCTGAGTGGGGTTTGTCAGACCCCAGTAGTACTACCCAATATCCCCTCGCTATAAACTATTAACGGTTCGATAAGTAAGGACTTTCAAAGATAAGCATTTTACGTGAACATGTGATATATGTTGGATTTCTACTTTAATCATACATAAACGTTGTCGTGTTATCACCCCAACCCGGGTGTAACGTGTTTGCGTGTGTTATCGTCCAAAACCGGACGTAACGTAAAGGTTGTGAAACTCACCTTAGGGTGCGCTGCTACAAATTTAGTAAGACTTCGAGTCTTGCGTAATTACCGAGCACCTATCGATTTTACATACGTAAGTGTGTGTTTGCACATGAGTAACATATCCTAGACGACGGTTTAATTTGACAAGTAATTCCATATGTGACGTAGGTGATACATTTCAAAAACAGGATAAAAATCGTTTGTTACGAAATGAGTCGGAGACAGGATTTTGACGAGAATCGTTTCACCCATGAATCAAGTTAATGACGACGTCGAAAGGATAAAAGTTCACCCAAAAGCGAATAAAAGATAAATATCATCTTTTACAAAACCGGGTAGTCAACATGCATATTTATGTATGTAGATAGATTTATATATAAATATGCATATATGTATATATATATATATATATAAATTTTTTTTCCAATAAATATAAGGGTTGATAAAATGTTCGCTTTATATTTTCAAATACGTTCATTTATATATTTTCCTCAAATAAGTACTCGTTGAAATTTTTTTTCTTTATCAAATAATCAACATTTTTATATATAATAACCAAATTATATAATTTATCGAGTGAAAACGAAAGTAACAATGTTTTCGAGGTTTTCTACGGGTCCAAAATAACATGGTGAACGAGTGGTGATAGGTTTCGGGCCATACTAGTTCATAAAACAGTTAATAAAAATAAATTCAATGAAACCGGAGGTCACAAGGGTCGAACCTGTGACCTCCCTACACCGAACAGCGCCCCAACCATTGGGCTAGTTCAACATTTGTTAACAGATTCGCGATCCATGGCTTTTGAGCATTCATGGACAGGGAAAATGAATTAGGAAACAAAAACAATAAAAGGTTTGGGGCTGGGAGGGTTCGAACCGGTGACCTCTCGGAGCCAACTGATCGTCCCGACCAACTGCGCTGCAGGCGCATTCGCGATGTCATCCAGTTCCGTCTATATATATATTTATCTGACCCAGCATCCCTTTCTTCCCCAAAACTCCGGTGGCCGGAGTTTTATTCCGGTCACCGGAAAATCGCGAAACCGGTAATAATAGAAAGGCAATCGTGCGACTAGAAGATAGAAACAATTACCTTGAAGCGGAGATGATTCTTGACACGTTTTTGACACCGAAACGAATCCGAAAACTTCGACACGGGTCTCCTGATGGTACTCCGTTTCCAAATCTGTTGCTACAGGGTTGCTTAGCAGAAGAAGGTGATTACAGTGATGTGTGAATGGTGGTGAAATAGTGGCCGGTTGGCCGGAATTTTGAGTTCGCCGGAAAATAGAAAAAAAAACAAGAGAGAAGGGATAGGACGGTCAATGGGGGGGGGGGGGTCTCGTGATTGCAATTGAACGCTTGAATGATGATATGATTCTTGTAATCAAGTGGGGCTTGAATGAGGAATTGATTAGGTTCGAATTGAAACCGATGAGGAGTATGTCGATCGGTCGAAACCGATTCACGATTTACAGTACGTGCGTAAATGTCATTTATGTTACTATGGGCAATTGACCTAATCAGTCCCTCTACAATTTACAAGGTGCCACAATATTTTGGGTAGTTGCATAAATGGTCCCATAATTAGCAATTGGCGAGAATAGTCCCCCAGGTTTATAAAAGGATAACGAGACTAACGAAGGATAACGGGAAGAACGTAAACGATGATCAACGAGTGTATGCATCTCAACACCGTATAATGTGCAACGTTTATGAGAAGTATAAACTTAAACGATCAAATAAAATCATGGATAACAATCTCTAATTATCCGAGTAGGTTCACATAAAATCATAGAATTGCATGCGTATGTATATATATACATATATACCCCATAAAAGTAATAAATATTATTGTCGTATAAAACGACAAAACGTTTTTCGTGAAATCATAAAATATAATTTATATAAATTTATAAATTATATAATTATTCAAGTAAGTTAACCGACGTCTAGACTGATGTGCCGTGTTCGTGTAACTATTCTAGTTAACTGATTTAACTGACGTTATCGAAATATAACACAAATTGTTAACGGGGTTAACCTGGGAAATTGCCGGTTGTCACAGTTTGGGTCAAAACAATTTTGATGCGTGATCAAAAAGGTTATGTGTGAAGATTCATGCACTTCTTCATCACATAATGTGTTTATAAAATTCTTAGTTTGTCTTTCAAATCAAAAGAGCTCGGTAGCTCCATTTGCAACACACAAAGAAGCGTAGGGGTGAGGTTTGCAACTTTTGCAATTAAAAACCTACCACTTTAGGGAAGCAGAGCGACCCGACTTATACCTCTCTTAGAGTGTGTTCAAATGGGTGAGCCGGTGTTTCTTTTGACTTTTAGGACACAAATTTTATTTTATAAACAAAATCATATTTCTATAGTTCATTTAGCAAATTTCGATTTTCATAAAACAAATTTGCATTTAAAACCTTTTATTATGTCACAATTATCAAATAATCACATAATCTTAGGGTTTCTAATTATCTAACATAATTTTAATTTTAATCCTCTTTGATATAAGTAATAACCTTGAACGAGTTGCATGAAACATCATGGTTTTTACTTCCTTTTAACATTTAAAATAAAGGTACAACATGTTAATTATCAAATAACAAAAACTTGGGTTCTCAATATTAGATCACAAAAATCAAATTTTAGACCTAAAATAAGGGTTTCCGATTCGGCTAGAGGTTTTCGATCCAATCTATAGTTTTCGATCGGAAAACAGGGTTTCCGATCGAGAACATCACTTTTCGATAAGGGTTTCCGATCGGAAAGGGTTTACGATCTACAATAGGTTTCCGATCGGAAAAGGGGTTTACGATCGGAACACGGGTTTCCGATCCACCATAGGTTTCCGATTGAAAAACAAGGGTTTTCGATCGGGACAAGGGTTTCCGATCGGAAAACGAGGGTTTCCGATCGGAAAACAAGGGTTTCCGATCGGGTCGAGAAGCGGTTTCCGATCGGAAAACAAGGGTTTCCGATCGGGTCGAGAAGCGCTTTTCGATCAGGGACTTTTCGATCGGGTCGAAAAGTCGTTTTTCATCGAATTATTTCGTTTTTACCAATTTGCGAAACTTTTTCCAATTGTAAAACACGATTTTTAAATGGATCGAAAAGCTAGAATCGTATTTTGGTTACCCCCCTTCCAAGTTTTATTCCCGGTAATTAATTAAAATCATAGGTGGCTCGTGATACCACTGTTGGGTTATATAACTATTTATCAAAACACGAGTACGCAGCGGAAAGAATCCTATGAATTAATCTAACTAACCGGATAGAACATGTTTACCTTATGAGCTCGGATTGACTTGATCTCTTGGAGGATTTGATACAAATCCCTCTACGATTGCACACACGACACACCAATGCTATGTGCTAGCAACCGATCACGAACTCCTCTTGATGTAGGCTTGGTCGAACCACACAAGAACCGAAACCCCCCTTGGGTTTTCTTGTTGCCGAATTCGAGAGAATAGAGAGAGAGATTAGGGTTTGTACCTTTATCAGATAAATGCAACCAGCACCTAAACCTTAAACCGAAAGAGTCTATTTATAGGTTTAGAGGAACTTGATAAGCAAGTTAGGGCTTGGGATAGGCATAACCGAATTTCGGCCTTAAGTCTTATCCCAAAGCCTTTTCCTAATTGTAATCCAATTACAACTCTCTCTAATTACAACTAACACCCCTCTGTTAACAATTAACTGTTAGTTTTTAACGAAACCTCGTTAAATGTTCGTGATAAATATTAATTAACCATTAATTAATATTAATACATTTGGTGTCGAGACGTGTGACCCCGTAGGCTTAAATAATATCCGGACATACGCTTACTATTACATGATCATATCCCTACAATCAATTCCAGTGAAGTGTTAAAAATTTGGTCCCAGAAAATTTCTTTACAAAACATATGATTTGTAATCATAAGATGCCACCATAGTGGTTTACATTTACAAAATTTACTTATTGTTGGTTTGACATCCAAATGTGATCTTCGACTTATATATAAGTTCTTCTCACCATAAATACAAGACGGGTCGTTCGTTCTCGATGTGATCGGTTCTTCGTAGTCTTTGATGAGCATCCACTAGGCTTTCCCTTTACCTGCAACATACTCACTTTCAATAGTGAGCTTCTATTGCATAACCATTTATTACAATATCAAATAATGAAGAAAAACAATAAAATTTGGTTTTTCACTCTGGGGCGGTACGCCCAGAATTAATAATTCCTGGGCGGTACGCCCTGGACCATTTTTGACAGAATATTGGCTATTTTCGGCCAGTTCCATACTTAGCCAAATTTTGGCTTTCTTTCCCCTGTTTTCTACCAGATTTCACCAACCGGATTTCCATCATTTTTCAAGTGTTTTAACACTCACAAAACACTTCTAAAACATGTTTTCATACACATCAACATACCTTATTCAAGGCGAATTCAAACTTTGCATATGCGGGTTCAACCAACCCGTTTGACCCATTAGAACACCCATAGCTTTATTGCCAATGACCTGTCCTTATTGCAAGCTAATTTTACCGTAATCCATTGGCAAACATGTATAACAAATCAATTCCATAAGCTAATTATGTCATTTAAACCTTTATGGGTTCTACGCACTTCGTGTGCTTGTTACTTATTGGAAATAACACAGTTTTAAAGGATTATGATCCTAAACTCATGTGACAGCCTATTTATGCATCAAATAGCCTTTAGGGAGTTGGTATCTATTCATTCAACCACTTTTGGGTTATTGTACCCATCTGACCCGTTAAGGCGGGTCCTTGCCTTTGGTTTACTCCAATGCCCAATTTGACCACATATTAGCCTTGGAATCTATGGTTCTATAACCATTTACGATTCCTTTTTCTCTTGTTACTTGGCATGGACTCTATAAGCCCATTTTCGCCTCCGCAACTTTTGTTCACTACATGATTCATCCGAATCTTCCCTATGGTCAAATTGGTCATTGGAGAACCCTTGACTTTGGGCTTCACGGTTCCTAGAACCGTTCGTCACCCATACTCATAATTCATAGTTTATTTCCTTAAATTGTAAATACGCATGTACTTAACTACTTCATGTAACATAAATAATGTTACACATGCATTTGGTTCCTACAAACCATTATCAATCAATTACTCATTTAGCCATTATTATGGTCTCTATGAATCAATTAGTAACTTTTATTCTTTGACCCATTACGATGAATCCTTCCGATTCGTTCGACCCGTTTAACCCATTAGCATGAATCCTACAATTCATTTACCGCTAATGACATACATTCTTTTAGCCATGGTTCCTATGAACCATTTAATTATGCATTGTTCTTTGACTCATTACCTTCTTAGAGCTTAACTCTAATTATTTAACTTTGTAATTATACGCAATTCAACAACTTGCCTCGTAGGGAAAGTTTATCACATTTCATAAAATCATGCATTCTATATCATCAATGCAAATATGAGTCATTAACCAAATATGTAACATAGCATAGATGTTACCTCGTGAGCTTTATCCATAAGTACCGGTTTCCGTTTGAGTTGCTTCCGCTTGCTTGCCTAAAGTGGACTCAATTCCCTATTTGGTTCGTGAGACAACATAATCATCAAATATATATATATATATATATATATATATATATATATCACATTTTCCACATTCTAGTACATGAATCATTTAGTTATATAAATCTAACGATTCACATCTCACGACATCAATTCATTAAATATCTTAGGGTGGCACTTGCTGTCCAGCCCTTGTTCAAGCCACCATTTGACCCTTTTAACAGCTGAATCGACCCAACATGTTGAAACATAAAACGTAGTAGACTCATAGAGCTTTCCAAGCATATAAAATACGCATTTTTCCGAGTTACGGTTGATTTTATACGATTTTTCTAAAAACAGGACAGCAACCATTCTATTTTTCCAAACAGCATGCTGGAAAATTAAGTGACCATATTAACGGGTCATTTTGACCCATTATATAACATATTCAGTTTCTGGTGTTCAAATACAAAATGTAGTATTAAGAACAAGCTTTTCAACCGTATATCATACATCCCAAACGGACATACGAGTGATCTTATACGCCCCTTCCAAACAGCCCCACAACTAGGTTCTTAACATTTTCATGGTTTTATACCATCTCATTTAACACACTTTATAAGCATGGATTCCACATATCAAGCACATTCTTATTTCATGATTGTAAGTAATATATCATTCTTACATCTAGTCATGAACTTCAACATTTCATCTAGGTTAGGCATTTCATCAAACACCTTGTGTGCATACATATATGCACACATGTAACCCAACCCCATGAACCTCCCAATCTACTATTTAACATAGGTTTGGTGAAATCCATCACCAACCCATCATCTATTCATCATCTAGCATCAATTTCATACAAGAATTCAAGCATAGTAAGCAATTTCACCAACTTCATATGTAGTCACTCGACATGAAAGTTCAAGAACATGCAATTGGTGACTACTTCACAAATTGTTAACCAAATTAGAAATTTATGCCACATATAAGTTCTCTAACATCATGGGATTCATATAACATCATAAATTTGCAGATTCAAGGCCCTAATTTCGTGACCTATGCATGCACCATAGAGGGGTTTGTACTTACTTGCTTCAAGGATGGAATTAGAGGAAGAAGCACACTTCCAATTCCAAGTTTCTAGCCAAAAATCGCAACTTGAGGCCTCTTGATTGCAGAATTTAGGGAAGAAGAAGAAGTAGGAGGATGGGGTCGATGTCCAGGTCGTGAATCACGACCTCCCCCTTCTTCCCTTCTATTTTGACTAATTCCTCTTTTAGGTAATTACATATTAGGTCCTTTTAGTTGCACTTTTTACCCCTTAATCACTCTTTAAGGAAATTTTGGCTAAAACCACCCATAACTTTGGGATTTATTTAAAATAGACCTCATTTTATCTATCTTATATTTTAACCTCATGTTTACATAAATGGTTGAGTTTTGGACTAACGTCCCGTCCCATTTATTTACGGAACAAAAACCATCTTGTACATGTGGTATAAATCATATTCAACTCATCACGCATTTGATTAATTATAATCACGCATTATATAATAATAAACAACGCATGCAGTATACATTATCATGCAAGTGACAATAAATGAAAACCATACTTGTTTGTGTTGAAGGTTGCATCAAAAGAAACAATCTCTCCAAATGCTTGATAGTTTGCCTTGCATTCACCATCAGCCCAGAACATTGCAGTAAGTTTCCCCTCGTCATCAACCGTGTACTCAAATGAATAATCAGGAAGGAAATCTTTCTTGTTCAGCATCCTTCTAACAACAATCTCAGCATCATACTCACCAATATAGCAGTTCATGTCCCTTTTAAAGTTCTTGCATTCGACCACAGTCGCTCCAACTTATCTCAAAACCTCCATATTTTGTCCTCATCACATTAAACGCTTTAACAGGACCAAGGTTAACAAAAGATAATTCATATATAAATCTAAGATTCCTGAACTCTTGTCAGATGCCTGTTTGAGCGAAGAAAATGCATGTCTTCTTGACCAACAAGGTAGTGGTTGTGCCCCTCGACGAATTTATGCACTTTGTAAGATAAATCATCCCTCGAAGTGTACACAATATGTGCAAGGCAACCAGTACGGGTAGAATACTTCTTCCTAGGTTTTACTTTGTTTTTCCCCTTTCCAGACACGCTACTCGAATCATATTTCTTGAAGGGTTTGTTACCTTCTAAACAAAATGCCTCCCCATAATGACACTAGACACCTCATAAACAGATCCTTTCCTAACTGTAAATCCAGATTGTTTAGCATACTCATAGTAGAATGCCTCAGCTTCCTCCAAAGAAGTAAATAGCATGCCCTCTTCATGTTTAACTGACATCGGAACGGATGGAATGTGACATTCTTCACTTCTCAATTCTGTAAAAAATAACGCAAACACATAATAGGTAATCACGCAAAAAATATTAATAAAAAATACGCAAATTGTATTTCTGGTAATCACGCAACAATACAATATAAACAAAAATAACGCAACCTATGAATAGTAATAATGCAAACTATTTCTCTAAACAACTTTTCAATAAATCTAAATAACATAATAACGCAATTTAATTAACAGAAACGCATGCAAAAACATACACCCGATACAAAAATCACGTAAAAACCTAAACTAACTTCAATAAACTGGATCTACGAAACAACTACACAAGTTAAAAACGCAATGTAACGATTACAAACATCCAAACAATAACTAATCTAAAAAATCACGAGAAAATAACTCATAAAACGACTTCGATCAAAATCAAATCACGTAAACCAGCTTCGAGCATCATTACAACAGGATTTCGCATAAAAAATAAATTCAAAACCGAATTCGATCCAAATAAAAACACGTAAACCAGATTCTAAACATCATTATAACACAATTAACAATAACAAAACACAAAAACTAAAAGATACGAAATAAAAATCATACCAAACGGACGTTGTTCATATTTAGGTTCCATGATCCCTCAGAAAACGCAAAATAAAACTATCGCAATATTTGAATGTCGTTTACGAGATCTGAATCTCTTAATGAACTAATATATATCGCAAAAGATATTCTACGTAAATATATGAGGAAGATAACTGCTTCCGGATTATTAGCGCACATGAAATCACGCAGGAATATCTTTTAAAACATGTAAAATGACGGAAAAGCCCATCCACGTAAAACTTAAATCATTCCACGTGTCGGCCTCCCCTTCCTTCGCACGCTTCGCACGGGAAAAATGCCTTTGTATTTGAACTTTCACCTATACATATATATATATATATATATATATATATATATATATATACACACCTCAAAAATAGTGAAATAGATGGATGAATGAATGATACTTATTTAAGCAATTAAAATTCTTTGAACTTGACCTAGAGGTGCTGCCTACTAGATACTATATAAAAAGGTTAGCACATAGGGTATTTAGCTCGTTTTTAACAATGAAAGCACAAAACAACCTAACCTAGAGGTGAAAGACCCTCAAGTCGCTATCCCGAAGGCCAACACATAGACTAAGCCATCTATCATATATAATTAGCTCATGTGGAATGGAATGCGGGGCGCCACCATTTCTCGGATTTACTCACGTAAAAAGATCATGGTGTGCCAAAATATCATTGCGATAAATATATATATGAAAATATTAAGGTCATATCCTCATACTTTTGACAGTTTCAGAATTAAAGTTCAACCTAAGGTGGGAACCCACTAAAGTATCCTGATTTACCAATTAAACTCAATTTATATTCAATTATCGACGCCTAAGGATATTTAATCATTAAGCCCGACTGAGCCTACCAATACATCAAAACTAGCTATAACAACTACTTACAATTAAGATTTAGCATTTAAGCACAATTACTTAGACAATTGTTCCCTGATTGTACTATTATTTTCCATTTAACTATAGTTTTAACCAAAGACATTTAATTTTTATATTTTTTTTGGATTTTTTTCTTTTTTTTTCAAATTAAATGACCTAAAAATAAAAATATACGTACTCAAGACAAAGTCTTCCCATCCCACACTTAAATGACACATTGTCCCCAATGTGTGTCGGAAAAAACTACTAAAAATAAAAACACACACAATTAAAAATAATAATTTACAAAAATAAGTAAAGAACGAACTCCCCTGATTTTTATGTTTTGATAATATTCTCAAGATTGTTCGTCCTTCGCCCTCTAATTTAATTTATTGATCCTGTATGTTTGAATATCATCGGGCCTACAAACAGAGACACAAAACAAAACTCAACTCGACCAAACACGTTAGACACAAATTACGAAAAATAAAATCATGAAATTATAAAATATAAATAAATAAATAAATAAGGACGAAAGAAAAATAAAAGAAAAACAAATTAGAAAAACGTGTTTACCTAGAATCAAGATGCCAAGAACTGAATTGCTAATGGTTAGAAACAAAATTTGATGAATAAAAGAAAAATATATATTTCATTCTTTCAATCCAGGCGTATCGCCTAAAGCACTAGATAAACAGGCGTACCTCAATTTGCCTTGGACCTCAATTTGCCAACCCAACCTCTTCTCCAAGCGTATCGCTTGGAGAAATGCTCAACCCAAGCGATACGCATGGAATGAAATTTTCAGGGTTCAAACCCGGATCTTTAACACTTAGAAAATTTGTAGACTTTCCATCCTACCTTCCCCTTCACCAGTTTTGTGCCCAACCTGCTCATTTGAACCAAAACATACCTGGAGCCCTAAAGTCGCATGATTTCATCTATTGATCATCTCGATTTTCCTGCAAACACGAAAAACACAAACCGAATACGAAAAACCAAAAATGCAAAATAAAGCAAAATTAAATGAGTAAGTGTTTTCGCTAAAAATTACAAGGCTTAATTTAGTAACCAAATTAGTTTGTGAGGTTAGGTGCCTTGAATGCTAAGTTTATAAAATCAAGTTTACCGGTTAAAATCCAAGGTTTGAATAGAAGAAATGGAAACACAAATGATAACTTCCCTGAATGCAACTAAGAACACCGAGATTTTTGAGGGGAAAAAGCCCTTAACCCTTGGATGTCTCCAAGAGCCGCCGGCATAAAAAACCCCTTGGCAACGATAACACACGTTGCCCGTTTATTCCACTAAAAAACAATTCGAGTACAAGTGTTTGCGGCTTGTTTGCTAAGTGATAGTGTGAGTACAGGTGATTGAGTGTGAAAAAATTAAGCCCTATGCCGCGTATAAATACATAAAATGCCTAACTAACATCCCGGGATTCTAGGAGTCCTCTTTCCAACGACGGGTGACCGTTATTGACCGAGTATAATGGCGAATCTTTAGCTACACGTTTATTCCAAGCTCTGACCTAGTCCTCTTGACCGTTATCTTCAAGCTCGTACCTGACTTATTCAAAACAAAGTCAAGAAAACATTAGTAATGATGCCTTAGCATGCTGGGTATCCGCGCATGCTAGGATCAGTTAGTATAAGCAAATAGCCCTGGATGTATGACATCCTGGGATATAAATCATTCAAGGGTACCGAGATTGTAAAGCGAAATCCAGGGCATAACAATTGCCCCCAAATTCACAGCTTGTGGATAAGAATTTATAGTTGTTTTCAAATTGAGATGAGTCATCGTTCTCGTATCAATCCTGTCCGCAGATTTCGCTTTTTTCAGTTTTGATCTCCTCCATCGGCGTCCCATCACCTATGTAACTTCTTAGCTCATAAATACCCCTCTCCTCTCGAACCTTTTACCTCATCCGAGTCAAGATTTAGGAGCTTTCATTGTCTTTTACACCGTTTTCGATCAGGTAACTTCTCCTCTTCGATATCTTTTTCTTTTCTCGAATCATTACCAAACGACGCATTCGTCGCGAACGCACTGTTTCTCTTGCCAGGGTGGAGTATTTCCTCGACCAAAAGTTCCTTCTTCATCCTTAGCAAGAAAAATGCAATTTCACGAACAATGATATTGCAGCAGTGAAGGATTCCGGTCTCCTTCCTCCATCAGCTCGTTATCAGGGCTTTCGACCCTATATTGAGGTCCGATTTTGTCTCTCCAACCTGGGTTTGCTTTCCGTTCACCCCGTTCAGCATGGGTTTGTCCTACCATTTCTCTGGCCTCGTTGCTGAATTTTTCCAGGCCACCGGCCTCTCGTATGCCCAAACTCTTCCTGTGGTGTGGCGCATCCTGGGAACCCTGGATCGTCTGAACCACTCATATGAACGTTTGATCGGCTTGCCGGAATTAGCCCTGGCATATGAACTGAAATTCCACGGGTCTAGCCGTTTTCTGTTTAAGTCCATTTCGAAGGACATGCAACTCATCCCCAATGCTACCCAACATGGTGAATGGAAGGGTAAATTTTTCTTCGTCAAGCGTTCCAGTATACAAGGTGGTCAACAACTTCCAAAAACTTGGGTTGTAGATGGTAGGCACACCTGCATTATATTAGGGTTCTTATTTGAAATTACGCAATCTGACCTTGAATGTTATTCTTTGCAGCGTGCATTCAAAGCCACAGAGCATACAGTCTTCTCCCATCCTATCAGTCAGCATGTCTAGTTGTAAGTAACTCTGCATTTTGTTAGTTTCTTTCATACCTGACTGCTAACATCCTGGGTCACGTCTTCTTTTGCAGCTGTCCCTACATTTGATGTCAATGACCTCAAAGCTGCCATCTCTTCAGGGTTAGGAGGCGACCAGGAACTGATGATCTTGAGATCCGTCAAAGCCGAGCCTACCCCAGCATCTCGGGCCACCACATCCAAGGCCTTTGGTATGAAGAGAAAAACTCGAGGGTCCAGCACCGCTGCTGCTCAACATCACCAGGCTAAGCTATCTCCCAGGAGCTTGTGCAACATGCGGAGGTCTTCGCCCATCAGGTAACCTTTTGTTGTTTCTGTATTACATGCATTTTATGGTTAGATATAAAGTAAATTTTAACCCGTTTTACCTTTTGGTAGGCCAACTCCCGTCTCCTGGAGCTACTCGAAGCCGCCAAGAGGTGCACTACAGAGGCTGAGACCCTCAAATCTAGGGTCGCTTAAGCCAACAAAGAAGCAGCCAAGGCCAAAGCCCTGCATGACAAGGCCCAAAAGCTGGTGCTTGAAAATGAGAAGAAGGCAGTCGAGGCCCGACTTCAGCACGAGACGGATCAAGGAGATTGTGGGATGACCAAGAAATCTGCCATGATTTCGGTGCTGCAGACCAAGCTGAAGATAGCCAAGGAGGCAAAGGATGCGGGTCACACTAACCCTAACAGGGGTGTGCAACTATGGCTGAAACAGTTGCGTGCTATGGGAGGCTATGTTCCCCAAGGATATGATTCTGTTGAGGCCCAGGGTGCCAAGGTGACCCTTCCTGTTGGCGCATCCAAATCTGGGACCGAAGTGGAGCAGCCGATGGCCGAGGTTGCTGGGGCAGAGAAGGATGCAGGAGTGGAGGCAACGAAGGAATGAGGTGATAGCGCTGAGGATGCAGCAGCAGTGGATACCGTTCAATAGTCCATGGTTTTTTACTTTCTTCCTTGTTTGATGTGAAGCTTTTTTAAACTTTTTCTTTTGATGATGGTTGCCGGAGGTTTGATTCTTGGTGTTACAATGTTCCACCCACAAGCTAAATACCTATGGTTTTGAGTTGAACCATCCTGAGGTGGTTGGACACTTTGCTCCAACGAAGGGGTGGTTATATATATATATATATATATATATATATATATATATATATATATATATATATATATATATGGTGAGGTTTATTGTAGACACTTTCGCATGTGAAATAGCTCTTTTTCACATGTGAAAGTTTCTAATTAATGAGAAAAAAGAAAAAAAAGAAAAAAGAAAATTAATCACAACCATTAGATCAAGAGATCTAATGGTGAAAAAGGGTGTCTACCTGTCTACACTTATGGGGGTGTCTACAATGAACTTTTCACTATATATATATATATATATATATATATATATATATATATATATATATATATATATAGGGGAAGGATCAAATAAAAACAAGATGTTATTGCGAAAACACGAAAACAAATATTAAAACCTCTATAACTTCCACATACGTTAATATTTTTAAAAAATATTTGCACCAAAAGTCTTAAAATTATGTCACCTTTAATTCTGGGAAAAAAGTAAAAATATAAAATTTCGTGATTTTTTTTATTATTGCACATGTGCAATAATACGTATTAATTATATTACACGTGTGCAATATTAACAAAAAAAAAACATTAATTTTTTTTTTAATTTTTCACTAATTAAAGATAACAGAATTATAAGATCTATGGTACAATTTTTTTTTATCAAAAATATTAACGTATGAAAAAGTTATAGAGGTTTTAATATTATTGCACATGTGTAATAAGATTTTTTTTATTGCACATGTGCAATAATAAAATAATTTAAAAACGTTGAATTTTTTTTATTTTCTCCAGAATTAAAGATAACAGAATTATAAGATTTATAGTGTAATTTTTTATAAAAAAATTTAACATATGAAAAAGTTATAAAAGTTTTAATATTATAGCATATGTGCAATAATAATAATAAAAAAAATTATTGCACCTGTGCAATAATAATTTTTAAGAAAATTTTGATTTTTTTTAAATTTTTTCCAGAACTAAAGATAACATAATTTTAAGGATTTTGGTGCAAATTTTTTTAGAAAATAATAACGTATGAAAAAGTTATAGAGATTTTAATATTTGTTTTCGTGTTTTCGCAATAAAAGTTGTTTTCACATGATCCTTACCCTAGAGAAGAGAGAGAGATAGGTTCAAATGAGAACTTTTTGTTTTGAGAACTTTTAGTTCTCAAATCAAATTGGTTCTCAAATGATCCTCTCCATATATATATATATATATATATATATATATATATATATATATATACAGGGGAAGGATCATGCGTAAACACATTTATATTGCAAAAACGCGTAAACACATATTAAAACCTCTATAACTTCTTAATACGTTAATATTTAAAAAAAAAAAATTTGCACCAAAAGTCTTAGAATTATGTTATCTTTAATTCTGGAAAAAAATTTTTTATAAAAATTTAACGTTTCGGTTTTTTTCGTGTGATGCACATGTGCAGCAAAAAAAAACTCATACTTTTAGCATAAATTAATATATTTTTTTCTAAGTCGCACCATATATCATATATTTCCTTTATTTTTTCGTATTTTTTTGTATTTTTTTTAATGATGCACATGTGCATCATAAGAAAAAAAAAACCTCATACGTGTGATATACATTAGTATTTTTAATAAGAAATTGCACACTAAATCTTATAGTTGTGTTATTTTTAGATCTAAAGAAAAAAAAATAACATTTTATAATTTTTTTTATTCTATGTTGTACATGTGCACTATGTACCATTATCATTAATACAATAAATGTTTTATTGTTTTTTATAAGTTTTCAACATAAGGAGTGTTTTTTCGCATGATAATTCGTTTTTGTGCAGTACTAATGATAACGATGCACATGTGTAGCACACGAAAAAAACATGAAACGTTAATTCTTTTCTACCCTTTTCCAGAATTAAAGATAACATCTTTCTAAGACTTTAGGTAAAAATTTTATGAAAAAACATTAACGTATGGAGAAGTTATGTAGGTTTTAATATGTGTTTACGCGTTTTCGCAATAAAAAGTGTTTTCGCATGATCCTTACCCTATATATATATATATATATATATATATATATATATATATATATATATATATATATATATATATAGTGAAAAGTTCATTGTAGACACCCCCATAAGTGTAGACAGGTAGACACCCTTTTTCACCATTAGATCTCTTGATCTAATGGTTGTGATTAATTTTCTTTTTTTCTTTTTTCTCATTAATTAGAAACTTTCACATGTGAAAAAGAGCTATTTCACATGCGAAAGTGTCTACAATGAACCTCACCCTATATATATATATATATATATATATATATATATATATAACTGCTTTTCTCCTACATACTCGTGTGATGCTTTTGTCTTTCCTGCATAAATAAATGTACAAGTTTGGTAGACAAGTTAAAGAAAATAAATTGTACCTTCTACACCATGGGGTGTACCCTGAACGTTGGACCCCTCCAAGCGAAAATAAACGATTTCTTCTATCCTTAGGGAAATTGTGCTTCGGAATGCTTAGTAACAACCTAAGCTGTTACTTAACCAATATCGAAACCCTAGGATTTGGCATTGTCATGCCATCCTAGGTCATAATCATTTAGATAGATCATGCACATGCTAGGAATAAATTTTAATAACTAGGGCCAAACCCAAAAATCCTAGGGTTAAACCAAAAAATCCTGGGGTGAAGCCCGGTGCCGATCCGGCGAACTGGGGTCATGCCCGGTGCCGTACTGCGAATTCTAGGGTCCACCTCGAGCTGAACCCGGCGAACTAGGGTATTGCCTCGTATGTCTTATGTTGGTGTGAAAACACCAAAAACCTTATGGAACCCCTATATGTCCATAATCATGAGGTTGTCGCCCATGCTGAGCTTCGTCATCTTCCAATCATCTTAGGTATGTACCTGCAACAAATTTTGTATACAATTTTCCTTTTATAAGGAAATATTAATATATAAACATTAATACTATCCAATTAAAAATATGTGCGACACTCGGTGAAAAATCAGGTAATTCGGTACAAACACGAACACGTACAATTTTGTATTTTGAACGTACATACATTCAACATCTATTAGGATATAGTAGATATGTCATTTGGTTCACGAACTATCACACACGAGTTGAGTTGATTCGGAACGTCGGTGACTATATAATAAAACATTAACGAATGAACATAAATTGTATAACTCATAGTTTTAGTGATTTTATGTGAACCCGCGTGCAAATTGATTTATACACCTATGATTCTATGAGAATTCATGTGTTTCACAAATCATGATACAAACTAGTTACCTGTAACTAAATCCTACATAATTGAAACGGTGGAATCAGTATTAGGCATGCACGCAAGTTAAGCTCTATGTGAAACTTTGAAAGAATTTGGAGGGCTTTAGTGTAACACTAATTTGAAATCCTAAAAACTAAGACTCCATCAAACCCACGTACACCTCCTGATTTCTCTCAGAAGTTCGCAGCCTTTCCCCCTAATATCTCTTAGAAGTTCACATCCTCTTCCCTGCTTCATCGTAACCCTCTCCCTCCCTCAACTCACGATGTCAATTCTCCCTACTTCTCTCCGACGAACCAGCCTCTATCCTGTTGTTTTTTTACAGTTTAGAAGGCCACCAAGGGCTGCAGAACAACCTCACTAAGTCAAGATAGTCCCAGGAAGCCAGCGAATTCAAGCAAACCGAAGGTACTCCTTCTTCCCTTTCTCGTTTCCTTGTTTGTTCGAAAAAACCCCATAGGGTTTTCACCTGGGTTTTCTTTACTGATCAAGCATAAAAAGATGATAGTATGTGATTAAATGATGGTTCATGTGTTGTGTCAAATTTGTGGAACTTGTGGCTAAGTATGCATGCCTTGTATATTGGAATTACAAGGACCATTGTTGTAATTCTGCAAAGTATGAAGTCCAGGGTCTTAGATGTTATTATTGATTCTTGAAGGGTTGTATCTGACAACCCGGGGTGTAGTTTCGTTAATGTTAGTTAGGTTAGATTTAATTAGCCATTAGTCTCATTCATTATAAATAAGAGAGATCAGCTCCTCTCATCTTGTAATCGATTAGCTATTCAATAAAATCGTTTTCGTTTCTTGTCAATTTGAGTTCTTCAATCTTTTAATTGGTATCAGAGCTTACCAGAAAGATTGATTCTCAATCGATTCATCATCATATTCTTCCCCAAATTTAAGCCGTAATCGGTAAAGAGGATCATCGATCCCCTTAATCAAACTGAGTGAAAATTCGACGATTACTTACATCTCCGTATCGATCACCAAGATCCTCACCTCAGAGGATTCGAAATTTAGCCATGGGAGATGCAGCAGGAGGAGCCCGGAATACCACTAAAGTCAGGGAGAACTTCACCACAATACCACTTCAATGTCCATTACTGAATCAAACAAATTACACCGTTTGGTCGGTAAAGATGAAGGCTATTCTAAATGTTCATGGACTTTGGGATGTGGTGCAACCTGGTGAAGGTGCTGTGGTGGATTCAAAGAAGGATAATGCGGAAATAGCCTACCTTTATCAATCACTTCCTAAAGATCTGGTACTGCAGGTGTCAGGTATGGAATCCGCGAAGGAAGTATGGGAATCCATCAAGACCAGATTTGTGGGAGTTGACCGTGTAAAGAAGGCAAGACTGCAGACTTTGAAGAATGATTTCCATATGCTCAAGATGAAAGATTCAGAGACAGTGGATGACTTTGCTACAAGAATTACAGGTATGGCAACAAAGTTTGGAGAACTTGGAGAACCCCTAAAAGAGCCCATTCTGGTAAGAAAACTTTTAGACTCTGTTCCAGATAGATTCATACATCTTATTGCTTCAATAGAACCGTTCATAGACTTAGATACCACTTTATTTCAAGAAATAGCTGGTAGGCTAAAGACCTTTGAAGAAAGAACTGGTAATAAGAATAAGATAGAATCTAAGAAAGAAGAACAACTCTTGTTGACTTACTCTGAATGGCAAGCTAGAAATAAGGAATCTCTAAGTAAAAGGAAGAAAGATAAAACTGGAAAATCCACTAGAAATTCTGAGAATAGTCAAAAGGGAAAGAATAAATGGAAAGATGATAATAGGAATGAAAACAAGAAGGATCCTTCCTCTAGTCAAAACAGGAAAATGAAAAAGGATAAATCCCATATAAAATGTTTTAAATGTGAAAAGATGGGTCATTATGCTAGTGAGTGCAGGTCAATGCAGGATGTGAGAGATCAGATTGAAGTGAATTTTTCACAAGCCATCAGTGATGATGAGCCTGCCTTACTTATGTTGTCTCATGAAAATGAGAAATCTGATGTTGTTTTTCTGGATGAGCAATCTATAAGACCATCTTTGTATGATAAAACTGATGGTTCAAAAATTTGGTATCTTGACAATGGGGCCTCAAACCACATGTCAGGAAATCCATCTTTCTTTTCAGTTTTAGACAAAAACATTAAGGGACAGGTAAGTTTTGGGGATGGGTCAAAGGTAAGAATAAAAGGGAAAGGATCAATTCTATTTGAAACTGGTATGCATCAACAGAAAATCCTAACTGATGTATACTACATACCTAGTTTGAGAAGCAACATCATTAGTGTGACACCCGTCAAATATTCGTATCGATAACCCAAAATCCGTCTCGATAACTCATATAATTTCATTTATATGTTGTCTAAGTTCTAAAATAAATAAAATGAAACTAAAAGGTTTTTTTTTAATGTTTTCATTAAAGTATGGGGTCTAAATTGAAAATTTGAAATTAATGGTTTCATTTCGTTTTGTTTCGGTCGTATTCTTCATTTCCATAACCGGCGACCGTTACCGCCATTAAACCACAAAATCATACATCAAACGCGTAACCGTTGAACCTTGATGGACCATCATTGAGAATCATAACAGGTAATTTATGTCTCTAGAACCTGAGAAGCCTTTGTTTTTCTCATAACACCACCACCTTGAATCGGTTTATTTTGAATCGAAACCCGCAAGAAAGAACCGACGAATACACTTCATCTCCGATCACCGATTCCGTCACCTTGTTTCATCATTACCACGCACACCTGCCCGCTCACCTCAACCACCTACGCCCGTTGACCGTTGCTCGACCGCCCACCGCCACCGAATAACACCCCGACGAAGAAAAAGAATTTGGATCGAGCCGCACGCAAGCGCCACCTCCATGTCCCCGAGCTTCTGTTCCATTTCTATGTGAGGTGATTGATTGCTTGCACAAGACTCGTTCTTGCTACTTGAATTAACTGTTTATCTGGAAACTTTTGCTGTGCAACCTAAGGTGAGTTTCACAGCCCCATTTTACTTATTTTAATCCTGTTGGGGGAGATTAACATGCAAACACTTGAACTGTTAGATAATTATATCACCTGAATGATAGTGGCACACTTATGATAAAGCCCTTACTTTTAGAGTTACTGTCAATGTGACATCAGCGGGAACGTATTTGGTAGATCTACTAGGCCTGACAAGCCCCACCCGGGTCATTCGCGCTGACTCGATTGGATATCGAACGGGTGTTATATACTTCTTAGTCTTAATGAGGCACAATTGAACTTGTCGAGCTTCAGTAACTGGATAGCTAGTTTATCTAGTCAAACGTGCACTGATTTCTTGAAAATAGCCTAGCTAGCTATTGATATATTATCTGGATTTTAAACATGAACTTGACTGTTGTTGAACAGTTAGACTTGAACTTAAACTTGTACTGTCGATGAACAGTTGATTTACACTGAACTGGGACTGTTGTTGAACAGTCGATTTATATTAAACTGGAACTGTTTTTGAACTGATAAACCTGTGAACTCACCAACCTTTGTGTTGAAACTTTTTATCATGTTATTTCTCAGGTTGCGGATGTTCGAGTATCACGAGTACGCATGCATGAGTCTTGAAAAGGTTTTTATGTCTTTGGTCAAGTCACGTCACCTTGGGTGACAATGTTTTTACTTGAATTACTTTTATTGTACCTACGCTTCCGCATTTGTAAACTCTGAATTTATATTATAATGAAATACGAAACGTTTTTTATTAATTATTGGTCGTTTGGTGTAACTAATGAACGACGATCCTGGTTTGTCACGCTCCCTGCAGTGGTTATCGCGCGTGGGATTTTTGGGGGTGTGACAGATTATCGAACGGGTGTTATATACTTCTTAGTCTTAATGAGGTACAATTGAACTTGTCGAGCTTCAGTAACTGGATAGCTAGTTTATCTAGTCAAACGTGCAATGATTTCTTGAAAATAGCCTAGCTAGCTATTGATATATTATCTGGATTTTAAACATGAACTTGACTGTTGTTGAACAGTTAACCTTGAACTTAAACTTGTACCGTCGATGAACAGTTGATTTACACTGAACTGGGACTGTTGTTGAACAGTCGATTTAT